>VBSM01003039.1:23007913-23090421 GCA_008086735.1 Cheirogaleus medius
TCTTGAGTGAATTTTTGTGAGAGGTGAGAGGTAGGGATTCTGATTCAATCTTCTACATGTAGCTAGCCAGTCTTCCCTGGGATCATTTCTATAGTCTGTTATCTTCACTTTTTAAACAATGTTATAATGGGTTTAGAATTCTAAGTTGGCAGATATATGCTCTCCACCCTTTGAAGCTGTCATCCTGATGTCTCCTGGCTTCCCGAGCTCTTTCAGGGAAGTCCAGTGTAGCCTTGCTGTTGTTCCTCTGAAGGCACCCTGCCTTTATTCTCTGGCTTCTTTTAAAATTTCTTAAAGCCAATATGCTTTACAGATCTTAAGTACATATTTTCTAGTTAATCATTAATTTGGGGAACAATAAAAATAAAAGGCTTTTAGCTAACTCTGGCATGTCTCTGTCCTGTTTTCAATAAATTCGAGAGAGCAGACATACATGCTAGGCTAACAAACTGAAAAGACACCTGTGACCCACCAGACTGATTTCTAACAGTTCTTTAGTTCTCCGTCACTCTCCAGTCACCAAATAACAAACAGTGTTTCATTTTCTCTTCTTTATCTTATTTATAGGGCAGTTTAAGCAGAATGTTTTATTATTTATGTAAAAAATTATTATCCTCATTCAAGACTTCTCTCAAATAAAAAGTATTGAAGGTTTCCTCAAATAAAGTCAGTCAATAAATTAAAATGTATGCATTTTTTCATAATGTTCATTAGAAATGTCAGTTTTGATAATTGAATTATGTTTAATTAAATATGTCATTCATATATGTCTTCTAGCTAATTATAAGTGAAGTCTCTGAATATAAAACAATTAACATGTGGAACATCCAAGTGAATAATGGCAGCTTGTCACCAAATGCTTTACAAAAGGGGAATGTGCTTCTGAATACTTGATAAACTGGATGTCCTCGTCGGCATCCTTAGCATTTTGTGTTGTGTATGGGTGCATGCACATGAGTGTGGTTGCCTGTTACTTTCTTCTAAACTTTTAAAAGTTTGGCTGAGAACTCCCCTACAAGCTTTGCTTTCCTGCTACCAAGGGCCAGTAAAATCCTGGGTTAGCTGTGAGTAAGCAAATATAGTCAGTTCAACATTTGATTTAAACAGAGAAAATATTTATTAAAGGTCATTTATTAACAAATTTATATATGTCGATCAAATATAAAGAAAATAATTGGGTGCACAGAAGCACAGGATTACAGAGTTGACTAATACAAGTTTGAAAAAGCCACCATTTATTGCATATACCTTCAATGCTAGACTTTCCTGTATAGTGAATAAGAGGTCCAATAACCAAATATTAAACTAATGCATAATAACATCATCATATATTTAATACACAAATCTACACTTTTATCCTAAATTCATAGTTCATGATATTTGAACTCTTATTATCACCTGGTATCTGCTTCATGAAGTGTCCAGAATTTCCCAAACAGTGATTATTTTCTAGGCATTGATTTCACTATAGTAACGAGAATTGTCATATTTGGCATATCAATCTCCAGCTGAGAACTGTCCACACTGATTTTCTTATGGTTTACCTTTTTTAAATAACTGTCTCTCTTTCCATCTCTGTCACTTTAGGGCTATATTTTGATGACTTACAGGTCACATTTGACAGTTTCCTTTAAAAGTAAGCAGGCTTCCAAATTAACTTTCCTTGGGAAAGTCTTGTGATTCTTGATGACATTCTATCACTATCATGAGTTCCTCAAATTGTTGACATACTGATTAATGCATAACCTACTGACACTGAAAAGTACTCTGATTTATTTCTGAATCATAGGTTTTACTGATTGCCTTGCATGTAGACACTTTAGCCTGTATGTTGCAATCTGTATTCAACGATTGTAACCTCTGTATTACACCCTCCAATGATAAAGGACAACTTTGACAGGAAGACTCCTTCTCCCTTCTCCTAAACTTTCCTAGAAAAGCCTTCCAACTTGTAACGAATGCCAGAACTTTGTTGATGTGTCTTCCTGGGTCAGTCCTCACATTTAGCTTTCAATAAACCTTTATCAAATTATTTCTCCCACAACAGCCTTAATTTCAGTTGACAATTCTAAACTAATATAACTTGAATGATTTCTCCAAGTCCTAGTTTACCACATATACTATAACTTTTTCATATATAAGCATTTTGTTATTTTGGTTAAAACAAAGTTCTACCAAATTTTAATGGTGCAATACTCAGTGCAGTAAGGATTTAGACCTCAGAACACGGCAGAACTGTTTCAAGATCTAGAAGCTTTATACTGTAAGTATTCCTTTTAGGTGAGCATAAAAATCTAACCTTCATTAACAAAATTGTTTCCCTCAAAGGGATCATTCTTAGTCTAAAATAGTAAATGTGAACTTTTTGAGCACAATTTCTTTATTATTTGGAAACAATCTAATTATTTTTCCTATATATGCTCAGGTTTTAGATCTTATGTGCCTAACTCAATTAAATAATTAAATTATGCAAATCTCAATAAATGGTTTGGATTTAGGGCATCAGTTTAGAATTATGAACGATTTAGTGTACTTGAGTTTAGTCACTAGGAATTTCCAGCAGTATCACAGAAAGGCAAAGGAGATCACAGATATGCACAGTTTTCAAAGAGCAGAGCCATGTTATTAATTAACATTAAACTCAGAGGAATGTTGGTACTTCAACTATGTTAAAAACCATTGATCAGGAAATGATGAATCAGAGTGAAAAACATAAGTATGAGTGCAGTCACCATTAAGCAGTTACTGAATACTTTATCTAAATGTTAAGAGCTTTTAGCTTTAATGATTACAAATTCAGAAAGGTTACTAGTGAGCACTAGGGCCTAAAGAAGAGTTTCCTTAAAAGGAATAAAATCCTGAGAATTCATGTCTGAGATTTTGTTAAACAAAGGAAATAATATCATCCTTGGCCTCTACCCCGTGGATGCTGCCACTTCCCCAGTTGTGACAAATGGGATGTGTCCAATCATTGCCAAATGTCCCCTGGAAGACAATGTTTCCCTGGGTGGAGAAATATTGCTTTTTGATAAAAGGCAAGAAAATTGTCCTGAATTCCTACCATGTGCTGAAGTTTCATTAATTCACTCTCCTGATATTAAGGTATGTGATATACTGTATATTTAACTATGGGCTAACCTGCATTTTGAAAGACAGCATTTCTCTACTACAATGAGTATCTAACTATAAAGTTTATCCAATCCTTCCTGCCTGGAAACCTCCACTCGAAAATTTATCTCCCACTGGGAGCACCAGTCGATCCTTCTTCAGTGGACACCAGTTCTCTGTTTATCATTCTTGATGGTTAACTTTATGTGTCAACTTGACTAGGTTAAAGGATGGCCAGCTCCCTGGGAAAAACATTATTTTATTTTGAAGTGTGTCTGTGAGGGTGAATCAGTAGACTGAGTAAAAATGGCCCTCTCCAATGTGGGAAGGCATCACCTCATCCACCAAGCACCCGAGTAGAGCAAAAAGCCAGAGGAAAGATGAATTCTCTTTCTGTTCTTGAACAGGAACATCCAACTCTCCTGCATTCAGACATTAGAACTCCTGGCTCTAGGGCCTTCAGGCTGTCAGATTTACACCAGCAGAGCACCCCCCACCACCCCTCTACCACTCCTGTTCTCCAGTTTGCAGATGGCAAATCCTGCATACATACATAAATACATTCACACATATATATATACTTAAAGACAAATTCACATATTTCTCTGGAGAACCCTAATACACCACAATATCTAGGTTTTACTTATTTGGCACATTTTAAAATAACTTTCCCTTGATAATAACTCATCTCCCGTAAACAATCCTGGTATCATAGGCCACTATGAGGAATTCCTGAAACACTCAGAGTGCTATCTCCCTGCCAAGTACTCCCTCAGCCCTGATAATACACTGGCCAGGCAAGATTAACTGAAACTGTGAACAAATGTGCTTGTTATGTTATTTGGACTGTAATTTATGTGAGGACAGAGACCATTCTGTATTCAATAATATGTCCTTCAATGCATTTCACATATATTAGAAAATCATTACTTTAATAAATAAATGGAGGAAAAAAGCATTATAGAGAGTGTAATAAAACCCTCTGATGACTTTGTGCCTTCCCATTACAACAGAAATTATAGTACTAAACTCACCTCCTGCTCTAACTCAAGGCCAACTATCCATTGTTGCGTAGGCAAATCATCCATCCATGGGTAGGCAAATCCCCTTGATGGGTAGGCTAAGGCTCACCTCAGGACACTCCTTCAATTCCACAAGGTATTCCTTCTGCCTGGCTGATGCAATCTGGAACTAAGTTCTCTGGCCTGGTCTGCAGATTGTGACTTGGATTTTAGTTCCTACTGACCACACGGGCATGCCAGACACCTTTGTGAAACGTACAAATTGTGCAACCATAGCCTGAGACCTTCTCCACCCTACACAGTAACCAAGGAAAGCCATACCTGTCATCTTCATCTTCATCATCATCACCTTATGAAATTGTGCTATTTGAATGAGAGAATATAACATCTATGTTCTTCTAAATATTCCACGTTAGTGAAGGAAACTTCCCAGTTGTAAGTATAGTTGACACGTAAAATTCACCATCAAGAATGATAAACAGAGAACCAATGACCATTGAAGAAAGATCAACTGGTCCTCCCAGTGGGTGATAATTTTTGGAGTAGAGGTTTTGAGGCAAGATGATTGGATACACTTTATAGTTAGACACTTATCGTAGTAGGGGGTGGTTTTCAGGACCTTCTGCAGATACGAAAATCCATCCCTACTAAAGTCCCTTATATAAAACAGTGCCATATTTGCAAATAACCTATGCACATCCTCCGTTACACTTGAGATGATTTCTAGATTACTTATAATATATAATACAATGTAGATGCTATGTAAATTGTTATTATATCATATTGTTTAGGGAGTAATAATAAGGAAAAAAGTCTGTAAATGTTCACTACAGACTCAACTGTCCATTTTTCCTCAAATATTTTCAGTCCAAAGTTAGTTGAATCCACGGAAGTAGAACCCACAGATACTGAGGACTGAGGGCACTACATAGTCACAGTGACTTAAACGAAATCCCAATTTTGCATTTCATAAAATTTCTTCATTAAGAAGTATGCACTAAAGGATATCAAAATATACTTTATATTTAGTTTATAGAACCATGTTAACTCAAAATCTGATCCTCAATTATATTCAAAAGCAAATCAAACTCAATTTTTTACTTTTGCTTATTTATTTTCAGTTAAGCCAAAACATAACATAATCTTCTGGAAATTTGATGGGATTAGAAAAAATTAAATATATAACATATAAAATGTATCCTATAAAATCCATGTAAACTTTAGACCTGAGTTTTAAAACAGATTTGAAAATCAAAATGAAAGGAATTTTAAACACACATGACATTACCTTTTCTATTTTTTAAATTTTCTGTTAATTCAATCAACTACAGCCGAACTTTATGATAAGCAAAAAACAATCAGAAAAACTAGAATGGAGACAATTTAAGGGTACTAAGGGTGTTGCTGTTGCAATATACTTTGTTAGATAATAGGAAAAATCAGTTCTTATAATAATCACTATTTCAGTTGTGAAAAACAGTGCTCCAAAGGAAGGTCTATTGTGACTTTGTAATTTCTTTAGATTCAGGGTTTGTACTTGTTTCAAATGTATAACAGTTACTGAAATCTAGGATTTTCAAATGGCTCTTCTGAACACACACAAGTCTTGATGAGTACCGTCGAAAACTGACACTGGTATGAGTACAGAGAGTAATAATCCGTAAAGGCACAAATGTTTCTTTTAGTAGGAAGAAAATATTTGGATTAGTTGGTAATTTGAGAACTTACAATTTTCTACACTTGAATAACTTAATAATTTAAAAATGCACTTCTAATTACAATGACTGGTCAAATAATGGGCACATTGCATGAAATGAGTCAAGGCCTTAGCGCCATTCCTGTGAGTCAGTGGTTGCGATGGGATTTCTTGGTCATGCTCAGATCCTGAAGTGTATTTGTAAAAAGAACACTACTGGGAAAGGAGAGTTTCATTAGGGGGAAGCCTAGTAATTTCTTTAACCAACCTGCCTGAATCACCTATGAACACCAATTCACCTTTTAAAATTAGGAGCTGTCTGTGCCTCCTCTTTGGGTGGCTACTACAGACCCACATGCCTTTAAGTGGTTAGAGGTTCCTAACTATAGGAAATCCACACCAATAGGCCCTGTATTTCTGTTAGGCAAATAGTTAGGGTCTCTGACTCTTCTCAGGTCAAGGGTGCCCTGTTTTGGTACTGTTTTCAGCAGTTGTTCCACCTGGGAAGGATAGGGGCAGGCACTCCATTTTGGTGCTGCCCCACCCTTAGTTCTATCATGAGCAACTGCTACACCTGGGGAATGCTTTATCAATCTAGGGATTCCCCCAGCTGAGGCATAGTAAGATTTAGAAAGTGACCTAGAGTAACCGAAGGGCAATTAATATGCCATTAGCCTGAATCTGAATTGCAGTTTATCACTCCCCCCTCTCCCAAGGTAGGCTTTCTTAGAGGGAGCTTGTATATGTAGATGGAATTTTGAGGACACCTGTTGATCATCTGATAACATCCAACACCTCCCAAGAGCCCTCCTCCAGACTGGGCTAATAAAAGGAAACAATCAAGAAGGAAGGAAGGAAGGAAGGAAGGAAGGAAGGAAGGAAGGAAGGAAGGAAGGAAAGGAGGGAGGGAGGGAGGGAGGGAGGAAGGAAGGAAGGAAGGAAGGAAGAGTGGGTCAGCCAGTGAGTGAGTTGGTCTGTCTCTCTCCACTCACAGAGACAGACCCATTTTATTCTACAATAAAGTGCTGCTCTTGTGAAACTGCTCCCTGCCTGAGGTTACTCCTGGCCCTGCTGGTGATTTTTCCAAGAAAGGAGTCAGAGGGCCTGGATAGCAGTCTGGACTTGACACTTTGGTGTGTCTGGTCATCCTTCGGCCAAGAGCATACCAGGAACTGAGGGTACACTACCATCCTGACATCTTTGGTGTTGAAACCCAGGATTCTGACATTTCCATACCAGCAAAAATGTAGAGAGTCACCAAAGAACATCAATGCCCTTCTCCAGTTACATTTATATGAACCCTATACTCCTCTCAAGAAAGGGAAGAAAAGGCCTACCTTCTATTCAATAAGTCCATTATGTTCTTAAGAAGATGACTTTGTCCATGAACTTCATCAAAATTTTTGCTTCTTGAGGGTAAAGTGAATGCCGGTAAAGCAACAGTTCTTAAATTTCTTGGACATGATAATAAAAACTGTTTAGTGTACATATATATATACCTTGTATATACAAACCTATTAAGGACTACTAATATGACCCAGATAACAAGATTTTTCACTGGTTACTCAACAAAAATACTACCTACCAAATAATATACACACACATATACCTCTAGTTAGATAGATGGATATAGATGTATAGAGAAAGACATTTTGATTTTGATACATTTACATTAGTATATTAAAATTAGGCTTACTGTAGCAAGAAATGCCATATTGACAAATATTAGTAGTGTTTGAGAAAAGAAATGTAGGAAGTTTTTTTTTTTATACATTTTGGAGCGGCAGTTCAAGTGATTTAGGGCAGTATTTTCAAGGTGAGGAAGAGATTGTGAGAAAGCAATATGTGTGACCTAATAGTGCAGGATTGATAAACACAGTGAGGCTAGGTTCTTGTAACAAGCATTGATTGTTGCCTAATAACTGACTATTTGTCTAGGTGAACAATCTATTAATTTCATGAGAGCTATTGGCCCAAAGGAATTTAATCTTTGCCTAGATAAATTGGATTGCAAGAATTCCCTGGATCAAAAAGTGGAATTGTTTTTCTAATTTAAATTGTTTTAATGTCTTTCTGGGCAATAATTGCCTAGAACACACAGATAATTCGTATCTATACCTCATCTATACCTGAGTGTGTACCACCAGGCTTTTCACTCAGTGAAGTCAAAGTGACGAACTGACGTTGAGATTTTAGGTCATGGCAGAGCCTGTGGTATTATCTATTAAAATCTGTATTTCTTTTATAGTGACGTTAGCCTTATATTTTAGAGGGAAACAATTGTCCAACTAAAAATCATACTCAGAAAGCCAGAAAATGTACCTTCCCAATTAATATACATTTCCTCCTCCCCAAAATAACAGCTATTCTGCCTTCTAGCAGAGTAAATTGGTATTGTATGGTTCTGAATTTTAGATAATGAAATTACACTATTCATTCTTTTGTGTCTGACTTTTATTTAGCATTACATTTGTGAGATTCATTCACAGTATTACGTGTAGTAATGGTTAATTCATTGTCACTGCAGTGCCCCATTGCACTATTTTAATACAATGTATCTATTCATTATATTGTTTGGTCAATGTCTTTAATCAGTTTAGGAAAACTCTCAGCCGTTATCTCATCAAATAATTCTTCTCCAGTCTCCCACTCCTTATCAGATCCCAGGTATAAGAACATTAAATCTTTTAATACAAATCCTTTGACATCTCCTAAGTCTACTATGTTCTTTTAATTATGGATCATAGTTTTCTGTCTCTTCATGTGTGTAATAAATGTGTATTGTATGCTTTACATTATGTATAAAATGATCACAAAGTTTGCAATGATATATTTCTCCAGAGGGTTGCTTTTCATTTCTTAGGCAGATAGGGCAAAGGGTTGATCAATTCAATCAAGTATTAATCTAGGTCCAATAAGCATTTAACTTTTCTTAGGATTCAGTCCACATCTGTATCACCCTTATTTTTCAGGCATGGCCCTCCAGGCTTTTTACTGATTCCATGAAGTGTCTGTTACTTAAGTTCTGCTTTTTCGAAACTTTGATCCACAGTCTTCGTCTTCTTTCCTGATGGAGATTTTTGGAGAACCTGCGTCCTTAAGACAACTTGTAGTCTTCTAGGTCCTTAAGTGCAGCCTTTGGACTGAATTCAAATTTTACAGAACAAATCCTTTTATTAAAAGGGATGCTGCAGAGAAAGATAAAGCTTTTCTTGCCTCCTTTGGTGCTTAAAAAAGAACAATCTTGAAATCAGAAGGCTATAGGTTCCCCACCCCTGTGAGATGTCTTCAATAATCATGGGAGGTGGACTGATGGCACGCCCTCCCTTGACTCTTAAACAATGAAAGATTGGCCAGGCATGATGGCTCACGCCTATAATCCTAGCACTCTGGGAGGCCGAGGTGGGAGGATCCCTTGAGCTCAGGAGTTTGAGACCAGCAAGAGTGAGACCTTGTCTCTACTAAAAATAGAAAAAAATTAGGTGGGGAACTAAAAGTAGAAACAAACAAACAAAAAAATTAGCCAGGCACAGTGTTGCACGCCTGTAGTCCCAGCTACTAGGGAGGCTGAAGCAGGAGGATTGCTTGATCCCAGGAGTTAGAGGTTGCTGTGAGCAAGGCTGACACGATGGCACTCTAGCCCAGAAAAAGAGCAGGACTCTGTCTCGAAAGGAAGGAAGGAAGGAAGGAAGGAAGGAAGGAAGGAAGGAAGGAAGGAAGGAAGGAAGGAAGGAAGGAAGGAAAGAAAAAGATTGTGAGAGTTCTCCATTTGAATTTTCCTTTAGGACAACCTCGACTTTTCCTCCCTTCCAGACTTCAGAAATGTTTCATGGGGAAAGAGAAAATTTTGCGTTGGGCTTTGTTTGATGTCCGTCCAGTTCCATACAACTGCCCAAAGTCTTCTGGCTTCATTTCCCCAGTGGAGTCTCTGCTGAGCCCAGCCTGCTCCTTACCCTTTGTTCACAATTGCCAAATGCCATTAAGAATGAAAATAGTCATCAATTATCAATTCATTTCAGAAGAAGTTCAAAATATTTTGGATTAGCATTTCTTTTATTCCTTGGACCTAAATATTTCATAAGTGTTATTGCATAATTTCTTTACATAGGGGATTTTCAAGTTATCTGTTTGCTAATGATTTTTAGTTTGATTCCACTATGTCAGATAACATGGTCTGTATAGTATCAAGATTTTAACATTTTTGCGTGGTGCTTTATGTCCTAGTATGTAGTCAGAATTGCTAAGTGTTCCAAGCAGAGTTTCAAAGAAGGCATATTCTGCAATTGCTGAGGGAAGGATTCTTTACATGCCAGTTTTATCACACTCATAATTATTGTTACAAATCTTTAATATCCTTACTGATTTTTGAATGTTTGATTAATTGAGAGAGGTATGAAAATATTTTTAGATTTGTCTCTTTCTCATTTCTGTCAGTTTTTATTTATATATTGAAGCTACATTTATTCAGTTCACACAAATTTTGAATTGCATTCTCTCCTTTGAGTGTGATATTTTACCATTATGAAATGTCCTTCTCACTGTTTCTGCTAATGTCTCCTTTGTTTATATTTCTACAGCTATACTTTCTAATGGTTAATTTTCAAAGTTTATCATTTTCCATTCTTTGAATTTCAATTTTTTTGTGTAGTTATTTTAAAGGCATATCTCTTTCTAGCATCAAGTTTTAAATCCATTCTGATAATTATTTTTTATTTTATTTAGATTACTTAGTTTTCACACTTATTGTAATTATTGATATTACTTTAAATGTACCAATTTACTATTTGGTCTCCATTTGGCTCACTCCTCTTCTATATCCTTTTTTCTTTCTTCTTCTCTTCTTTAGGATTATTTATTGACTTTTTGTAATTTAATTATCCCTTTTATTAGTTTGTTTCTTAATGACTATTTTGTTATTCTTCTAGTGGTTTCTTTAGAGAAGTGCTGTCCAACAGAATTTTCTGTAATGCTAGAAATACTCTACATCAGTCCTTTCCAAACAGTAGCAACAATCACCACATATGGCTCTTGAGCACTTGAAATGGGCTAGTGTGGCTGAGGGACATAATTTTTAATTTAATTTACTTTAAAAATAAATAGACACATATGGCTAATGACTACCGTATTGAACAAGATATTACTAATTGTATTTCTTACATATCAAAGTCTAATATATACAATATAATTTCAAAGTCTAATAATATTTAATATATAGCATATATCAAAATATATGTAATATTTGCTATAATATCAAAGTATAATATATATTTTATGTAACATATTTCATATACATTAGAATTTGATAGTCCGCCACTACAAGAAGTGATCTTTGACAAAGCAGACAAAAACATACACTGGGTAAAAGAATTCCTATTCAATAAATGGTGCTGGGAAAATTGCGTAGCCACATGTAGAAGACTAAAACAAGATCCACACCTCTCACCACTCACAAAAATTAATTCGCGATGGGTAACAGACTTAAACCTAAGGCATGAGACCATAAGAATTCTAGAAGAAAATGTTGGAAAAACTCTTATAGATATCGCCTAGTGAAAGAATTTATGAGGAAGACCCCAAAGGCAATCACAGCAACAACAAAAATAAATAAATGAGCCCTGATCAAATTAGAAGGCTTCTGCACAGCCAAGGAAAGAATCAATAGAGCTAATAGTCAACCTACGAAATAGGAGAAAATATTTGCATTCTATACATCCGATAAAGGACTAATAACCAGAATCTATAAAGAACTCAAGCAAAACAGCAAGAAAAAAATCAAACAACCCATTAAAAAGTAGGCAAAAGACATGAACAGAGGCTTTTCAAAGAAGAGAGACTAATGGCTAATAAACATATGAAAAAATGCTCAACATCTCTAATCATCAGAGAATTGGAATTGTTAATTTATTAATTTTATGATCTCAGTAATTAATGTGTGGTATAGATCTATTTGTTTCATTTGCACTATTTGTGCATTACACTATTTGTTTCATTTGCATTATTGTGGTACATCAATTTATATCCATTTGCTTGTTTTTACTACTACACATTTGGTGCACACAATCAATACCAATATATCCTTATTTTTTGAACTATGAGATAAATTATCATAAGTATTTTCTTTAAGCCATTGAATTTTTATCTGAAATGTATTAAAGTATGCTATTCCCTTTCCTCCAAACAGCTGTGTTTGTTATTTTCAATTATTAATCTAATGGATATAAAGTTATATATTATGATTAATTTAATTTGCATTTTCATGAATACCAGAGTATCTTTTCAAATATTTATTGCCCACATGCATTTGCTTCCCTCTGAACTATCTGTTCATATCTTTTGCCTATCTTTTGCCTATTTGCTTTTTTAGTTGTTAGCAAAATTGTTTAAGATCTTTGTGTATTATAGCCCTTAAACTGTTATCAAGTCTTTCAAATATCTTTCTCAATCTATCTTTTGTTCATTAATTTTATTTATGGAATATTTTATCTTATATTTTGTTCATTTTAATTTTAAATCTACAAATCAATTTGTTTTATAGATTATGCATTTCCTTTTTGCATTAAAAAGCTTCATTAATCCCTAGTTTAAAATATATTTGTAAAAATTGTTCAGTTAAAATTTGTACTATCTTATATGCTACATTTAAATCTTTAATTCATTTGAACTTAGCTTTTTCTGTGTTGTGAGATAAAAATACAATTTTATCTTCTCTTCAGTGTGAGCCTTTTGTGTTAGCAATTTTTAGTGAATAAAGCATCTTTGTCTTACTCAATTGAACTTATTTGAAATACATTAAATTTATATGTACTGAAACATATACACACAGATGCTATTAATGTATATTTGAGAAAGTTAATTTGTACATTAAATTTATCTATGCTAGAAGAAAATGAATTATAACATATAATTATATACACAGATAAATAATTCAAGTATGAAAATAAACACATTTATACAAGTATAAGGACTGAAAAAGTACTGTCTTTAGATTACCTCTAAATAAATTTCTCTAAGTTATAACCTTAGCAAGAAGGAAGTAAAGACAAGTTGATGAATTTGGATTCAATAAGGAAAGGTTTCCAATTAATTACATAATTTTGGTAAATCATATGAGTTATTTGTGATAATAACAATCTATCTAGAATGAATTATGCCATATAAATAACATTAAAACAGGAAAAAAGGAGGGGAAAGGATAATGGATACAATAATGACATAACTTTTATTAGGTTTCTTGTTTCATTCAGTGGACAGCAATATTGAGTAAAACCAAGATTCAATTTAGAAATATGACATATCTGTTTATCATAAATTATTGTGTATCTTTAAATATATGAAAGTAATACTTCAAAATATTCAAAGGTTATTTTCATATGGATTAAAAATTTTTGTCTATAAATGGATTCTTGAAAAAATATTTGGAGAAATTATAGTAAGTTTGTTTGTGATTGTTATGAATTGAAACTGATCTATCAAATAAGACATTATAAGAAAAATTAAAAGATAGTGGACAGAATAAAACAAAGGGTAATGTTTGTTACCAAAAAGCAAAAGTCCACAAAAATCAAAAAATTAATCAGAGATTGCGAGAGAGAGAGAATCAATAGGAAAGACTTTGACAGGGCAATTCCCCCAAAAATCAATGTAATGACTAATTAAAATAGAAAGTGTTTCCAACATTATTGACATTTAGAATAACATAAAATAAAAATAATAAAGTAGCATTCCTAACATAATATTGTCAAATATTAAAATTTGGAGAATATCAGGGAGGCTGTGAGGATGTTTGGAAATAGGCATTGGCAGACACTACAAAGGCAGTGTCTTTAATACAATTATGTAACATAAAGAAATACAACACATAAGGATAAATTAATAGTTTAGAGGCCAATTTAAGAGCATCTGCAAAGTTAAAAATCATATTTTGTAACCCAGAAAAATGTGCTTCCAGAAATTTGTCCCAGTTAGTGTTCATGAGGAGATTCTTACATCAGATTCATGTGTAAGTATGGAAGCCACACATGTATACATAAATAAGGGAATTCTAAATATACTGCTAATTCTATGTTGTGAACTATTATGACAGAATTTTATAAGAATGTACAACCATGGAAATTTTTCATGACTTGGTGAGATGGTGTTGGAGGTAGATTTAAAAAACAAATTGCAAAGAGTATGGTCCCATCTCAATAAAGGAATTACTACATTTGTTAAACCATGCTATGAATTTTCAAAGGATCTGAAATAGAAGAACAAGAATATCTGGAAGTTCCCAAGCTAAACAGCAATCCCAACTGGGACAGGCATGGATGGAGTTAGTGAAGGGGTATGTAAACTGCACCTAAATTGTTTTAGGTTTCTTTTTAAGTGTCATTAGTTTATGTGTTATTTGTCTAAAACATAATAATTATTTCATATATCAAATGAGGAATTGGATATCTTATCAATAACCAGAATTTAAAATATTTATTAAGAAATGTCTATTTGTTAGAATCTCTTCCACATAAGCTAGAAGACTTGCTTTATTTTAGAACAATCTTATGGCATAGCTAGCATGATCATCTGTATTGTACAGATAATGAAATGAAGGCAGAGCAAATTAACCAAATTGCCCAATGTTGTATTACTGGTAAGTGACAGAGCATGGATTCCAAATTATGCAACCTGTCTCCAGAACTCTGCTCTTAACCTCCAGATTAATCTATATGGCACATTAAAATCATACTGTGATATGGATAGCCATCAAATTTATTTCATTTTAACAAATTAAGGAACATCATAGCCACAAATTATTAAGGAATCATGATCAGCTGACCATTGAGTGGGAGTCATTTTACAGGAGTGTTTTCCTAAGTTGATGAATATGATGACTATTTGCAACCATGCGATAATTCAGTTAAATTGAGCAAACATTTTCACACAGCATGAATTTCTAGTTTACAAAAATAAACAATTTTTGTTTTCACTCTTCATAGAACTTGCTTCATAATAGACCTTTCATATGCCTATATCTGGCAATTAACAATCAATATTTAATATTGTAGATAGCCTTCTATTATGGTTGAATTGCACCCCTTCAAAAGATATGTTGCAATGATGCAATCCTAACCCCCAGTACCTCAGCATGTGACCATGTTTGAGAAAACAGTCATTGCGGATACAATTAGCTAAGTTAAGATGAGTTCATACTAGAGCAGAGTGGAGCCTTAATCCAATATGGCTGGTGTTCTTGTAAGAGGGAAATTTGGAGACACACACAACACACACACACAGAAGAGTGCCACATGAAGACACACACACAGAGGAGAAGGCAGGGGGAAGACAAAAGCAGATTTTGGAGTTATACCACTATAAACCACGGAATACCTGAGACTATCAGAAGCTGGAAGATACAAGAATGGATCCTCCTCTAGAGGCTACAGAGAGAACATGGCCCAGTTAACACCTAATTTTGGACTTCCAACCTACCAAATTGTGAGAAAATACATTTTTGTTGGTTTTAGTTTCCCAGTTTTTAGTATTTTGTTATGGCAGTCCTAGAAAATGAATACACCATCCAAATAATTCATCACTGATCTAATATTTAGAGTAATCATTCTTTAAAAATCAGGTTTCCAGAATAATATTGGAAAACATAATTTCTTGACTGAATCAACAGATTGTAATTGTTAAGGAAATTTTCTGAGTATGATGAAATCAACACAAAAGTCACAGTCCTTGGCTCCTAATTGTGGAAAAATTATATCAATTTATAGTCTAATGCACAAACCACTTGCAACGTAAAGTTTTCAAGTAAATTCATGCAAACTTTGTACTAAGGGACCAAATATGATGTGCAGTAAATTTTCCCCTTCAGGAATAGGAAAGGCTAACCATAAACCAGGCTTCCATCTCCTCAGGTGATCAAGGTAGTTTTCTAGGGTCTTATAAACCTGGAAGGACACCAGCAATTAGCAAAGAACAGCAGAAAACTTGTCATCCCCTCTCCATAACACTAAGACTAACCTAGTTAGAGATTTTGCCTACTTTGAAGTATTAATCAGAGAACATGAAATAATTTGGTCTATATTTGGGTTACTACAATGGTTATATTTGTGAAAACAATATTCTCTTTGTCTAATGAATGCAATTAAAAAGATCATACTTCTGTGTCTTCTCCATTGGAAATATATAGCAGAGATAACAAATATAGTAACTGGAGTTTTTGTCTAAGGGCAGTATCCACATGAAAAATCCTAAGGTTCCTAAATAGAGGTCATTCCTAAACCTAAACCAAAATATTTCATACACAAATCTCAAACTAGTAACTTTGGTATTTCCAATCCAAAATATTGTTCAGATACTGCACTGCTATCAATAAGGCTTTTCAACTGCTGGATGATATTTTTAACTAGATGAGCAATAATTTAATTTATGGCACATACTGTATACCCACATTAAATATTCTTATCTTACTGTCTGCGCAGAAGTATTTTCAGTTTACAATACACTAATGTAGACATGAAAAATGATATTCTAGACTTTTAAAAAATATTTTTAAAAACACTCAATACACACACAAAAATAAATTGTCTAAAATATAACCTTTTGTAAAAGGAGCTGTCAAAACATTTTGACTAAAATTAACTAAAAATTACTATCAGATGCTGCAGTTCTATGAGGATACACTTGTGTATAGACATAGGATGGTGGCTTGGACCAGGATATCGGTGGAGATGCCAATTAAGTACAAATAAATTAAACATACAAGTGAGGAAGAATCAAAAGAGACTGATGACCAGTGAGGAAGACAGAAGAGTCAAGCACGAATTCTACATTTCTGGCTGGTGCAACCAAATAGATGCTGATTCATCCACTGAAATGAAGAGTGCTGAAAACTTGAATCACCAACTATTACTTGTAAAGGTCTTGACCTTCACTTATAAAAGGGAAATGCAAATTGACAGAAAAATGAGTTATCACATCACTTCCAACATCCTACAACCACTTGTTGAGGATGGTGAGGAAAAGGGGACAATAATACACAGCCAATGAAAACATTAATTGATAAAACCTCCCCAAGGAGGAATGTGACCACACTTAGCAAAGCTGAAGATGTAAATGCCCTGTGACTAAGCATCCAGTGTCGTGTCTCAGAGAAATGCCCACACATTTGCCCAAGGAGACATAGCCAAGCATCTTTGCTACATCACTGTCTGTTACAGCAAAGCAGGGGACCTGCTTAATGCCTTCTCAGCAGGAATTACACAAGCTACTGTAATTGTTTCAAAGAATGGAATATTCTACGGTAGAAAAAATAAATGAATTGAACCTATATGTGCTAACATGGATAAACAACTAAAATGTAATATAAAGTCTAAAGGTTGCAAAAGAATATGCACATTATCATACAGCTTATGTAATTTTTAAAAGCACAAAACAATACTATGTATTGTTAATAGTAAGACAAATTATAAAATGATATCTGGGAATGATAGCACCAGCATGATAGTAGTAATTACCACTAAGGAAAAAAGAAAGGGGTGGAGGATGTTTGTATATGCAGTATGAAACATACCAAAGATTTATAAGTAATAATTTTGAATAGGTGAAATTATAATTGAATTTTATTTTCATGATTATATATTTCTGTATTTTTTGCATTTTGATGATAAATAATTTTAATAAATAAAAGTGTTCACTAAAATTCATTTAAATTATTTTAATTACATTATAATTACCACCATTTCTTACTTACTCTACATAAATCATTTGAATACTGTGTTTTGCAAAATGAAACACATATATTGTTTCAAAAGCTATGCATATCCTTGTACGATAGGCATCTAGGGCAATGCTATGACACTTGCATTGCCACCAAGTGTTCAGTAGGTACACACTGATAAAAGAGTTATTGTCATAGTCTCACGTGTTTCTGTTCACTTCTACCAGCTCTGCAGCAACAGCAACGAAGAGCAGCTATCTCGGCATTAGTAAAAGCAGAGTTTCAAGTCTGCAATGTAACATTATATTCAAGTTTAGAAAATCGAAGACAAGAAATTGTGAAATGCCCAAAGTCAAAAGAAAAAGCCAAGTTTTGCAATGTCTAGTGCATTTAGAAAAGTGTGGCCAGGGGTGAGACAAACTTGATTATTCAGCTTGGCTATGACCTTCAATCACTGTGAGACTTTGCAAAAGTCACTTAATCCTAGCAAGGTGCAATTTTTTCGGCTTAAGTTCGGACTATCTCTGCACTGTCTACATATTTCAACCTACTTTTTTTCCTTGTTTAATTCTTAAACAACTCTGAAAGGAGATATTATTGTCACCATTTAATACATAGGGAAACACACATTTACCGACCTAACATCCCCAGGTCAGTAAGTGTCCCAGCCAACTTTCAACCATGTCCCATTCTTACGATCAAGACACAGCATTTAGTCTATTGAATGCAATGACATAGGTACGTTTTGTGTAAAGAAAATCAAAGGAATTTTCAAAAATGAGAACTTCAAAGCATACTACAATTATTACCTTATCAATATTAACAAGCTGTTAAATCAGACATAATCTACTGAACACCAAAGAAAATCAGTCAAATCTCAGGTAAAGCAGTACATAAGTAGACAGGAGTCATCACTCGCCTTGCGTAGGAGCTCTTAAAATAAAAATGTTTTCATGTCATGAATGTTCAGTACTACCCAATTTGTCTTGCTCACTTCCTTATTTCCTCCTTTTTTAAAAGTCCTTTTCCTCACCCCCACCATGCCATAAATATTACTTTGGAGATGTGGTTGGTAGAGGGATTGCACTTAGGAAATAAAAGGCTTTATTAACTATAAATCGCTTTGCCCTGTAATAAACCTAGAATCATAAAACTTGCTCTGGGTCACACTTACACATAAGATCAAGGCATATGTATGCATGAGTACTAAAGTGTGAGTATTGAGGTTAGATCAAGGACACTTAATATGCAACTGTGTTGAATAGCAAATACTAGGGAAAACCCAAATGACTAAGCCTATTATATTTTTTAATGATTGAATGCTATCTTAAGGCTGTATTTGTAGAAATATATGCCATTAATATTTGCAAAATTACACACCTTCCAAAAATCACTGTAGCTCATTTCATGTCTGTATTTTGAGAACCTTTTTATCTTGAGTTTTTGCCTCCAAAAGTCCTTTAAGTTTTAAAAATGATATCAATATAAATCTCTGTTGTATAAATCTTCATAACTCGTGTTTTTGATAATTTCTAGGAAAAAGAATTCCACTCTAGGGTAGGCACAGTAATAAATTTCATTGTCCCAGAGAGTAGTGGTAATTTAAGTTCTTTGCACTCGGAAATTCCTTATTGATTTTGCTTAACCCTCGGGACCCAATTTAAAATAAATTCTTCTTTGCTTGTAATAGAGATATGGAAAGAATTCTGGAGTGGAGAAATCCTGGTAGCATATATACAAATATTATTTTGTTTTCTATTTGCCATTTCCTTCTTAATTCCTTATCTAGTCTTTCTTTTATTTTTGCAGGAATGAAGCCCCAGGCGTCATTTTAAGGATTTTGGAAAAATTGGAACTAACCCAGAGGACCCATCCTGTCTCTGAGTTTCAACTCTGATATCTTTGGGCTTCAGGAACTTTCAAGAAGATGGAAGATGAGAAAATTGAGGTTTTTGGAGTGCTTTTAGGAATGAAGTTATTTCTAGGTGAGAAGGGGAGTCCTTGTTGTCTCCTCTTCATTATAAATACTGAAATGTATTCTTTTAATTTGGAATCATCATTTTGCCCAGGAGGCACTTTCTGTTTATTTGACAAAGACTATCGTGAGCATTTTACATATGAAAGCAAACTTGATTATCCCGTTATTGATTGCTCTCTCCTTATTTAACGGATTAAAAATCTGAGGGGCAGATAGGTTGGGTAATTGTCCCAAGGTCATATATTTCATTCAAATAAAGTCCAGGCAGCCTATCTTTAGCATGTACACCCATAACTGCTTGTGCTGGCACAGAGACAGGACCTTCCTTGAGGATTTGGTGCACAGCATCGTCTACCACATTACAACGGTCTGCAATGATATGAAAGTACCCTCCATGTGTTGAGAATTTTAAAATTTGATTGAATTCTGTTCCATTTGTAACAGGGATTCTTTCTTATCTACTAAGAATGCTGGGCGACCACACCACCGTCCGACTGGATTGTAACAGCTCAGCCTGCCTGCCTTCCTCTCCTCTTCTTGATCAGAGCATGGGAAATAATGACATCTGTTCCTCTGCAGTGTGTTCAGGATTAATCACTTTGTATGTATGCCTGCCCCCAAACATTAGTCCTATTCATTTTATTTTTCTGGTACTCAGGTCTCTCTTCATCTATCGTTGCTCACCTTTGTTTAAAGACCATTTTAAATATCGATGCTTGGTTCCTTCTCACTTTAGAAAAATGATTGATTTTTCCTGACAAGAGCCTGCAGCACCCCTAGCCTCATCTTTTATTGCTATTCTTGGTGCCAATGAAGGGATGTAGGCGAAGACAGTAAACTGTATAAACAAGGCCTTTCTTTGTGATTCCTCCACCCCGACCCAAACCTCACCTCCCCTGGAAACACATGCTCTCACCATGGTGGCCTTTTTCCTTGTCAATTTGTCTAACCTGCCTGTCATCTGACCCTGCCAGACCCACTCTCTTTCTCACATGATCTCCAACTAATCCAAGAAACCTATACAAGTGAGTGTCTAAACTGGCATAAAACATACATGCTTTCCAATTCAAATAGAAGCTGCCTTCTGACCTCATTTCTCAGAATGCTGTTCTAGATGTCCAAAGCCAGAGTCAGAGTCTTCTGAACCACTTTTAGTCATCGTCTCTCTCTTTTTGATACGTATTTCTTTGCTAATTTATAAAGAGTATACATTTAAAATCTCTCTCATCTATCCTGTTTCCAGATTTTACTGTCTCTCTTGCACTAGCATAAGATGATTTTTTAACTTTCTTCTTTAAAGGCTTCATATCTCTATCCACACTATCATCTATTAAATATTTTAACAAAATTTTTTAGGCACCAACTCTGTGAGCAAAGCCAAAGTTCTTGTTAAACAAAGTTAAATAGTACATCCTTCTTCTCCTTTACAAAACTTGGTAGCTGTGTGTGTGTGTATGTGTGTGTGTGTGTGTGCATGCACACAAGCATGTGTGGACAGATTCACACTGCAGTCATATTAACCTTCTTGAAAAATGGATTCAATTACTATATCCCCCTACTAAAAACAATAGTAAGTCTTCATTTTCCATTGAATTGAATGGATATCATGTATCCTGACTTTACAGCCTCAGAGCTTTATCTTCTCCTGTGGACTCATAATACTTCACCTCTTTCTTGAGACTAGTTCCTGACGACTGCTTACATTCGACACACTTAAGACTAACTGAATGTATCATGGAAAGGAAAGGAGACTTGAAGCAAACACACCCAGGTTCAAATTCTGGCTCTTCCCCTTTCTCTCTCTGAAATCCACACAATTACTTCACAGCTCTATCTACACCTTTCCTCATCTCATAAATGCAGATAATAAGTAATACCTTATCTAAAATTGTACGGAAAATGTTTAGCACCAATTAGGTGCCCAATGAAAGGTTTCTTTCTTTATGACAGTGGGTTTATTTTCTTTCCTGAGTTATCTGCTGCGTAAGGATTCAGCCACTGCTTGACTTACATTTGAATGCCCTAAAGTTCTTCACATTGTGCTCTGAATATATGATAATTCAATACTGGGTTATTGATTTAAAAGGAATTTAATATTCATCTTAAGAATGTATGCATGAAACCAGAATAATCGCTAAGGTAGCAGAGATCTTCCAAGTCTTAACTTGGCAAGGGAACAGAAGTGTTAGGATGGAAAAATATTATTTTTTAATATTTCAAACCATACCAGAAAGATTCCCAACCTGTGAATTCATTACCAAGTTTAGGTCTTCATTACAGGTGCAGAGCTTTTGTTTTATGCCTTTGCCTTTATAGTTCTTCTCCTCCTAGTCCCAAGAGCTTATCCTCAAGTTCTTGCTGAAATCTGTCTGGCCCTCTTCAATGATACCTGCTCTCTGCTCCCTACACAATTTAAAGGAGTGTCAGACTCTTTTTTCTTTACGCATTTTAATAAGTTGCTAATGATGTTTCACTTTCCACACTGTATTGTAATTGTTCATTACCAGAATGTTAAGAGTTGTCTTCTCTCTGTTTAGATTGAGGTATCAATACAACAGATATCAGAAAGGAGACAGTGTGGGAAAGATTTTCGAATACAGAATATATACAGAAATAACTATGGGTCAGTTCTATCTCCAAGACCCCATGGTACCCTCAAAGTTATAAAAAGATGTCAGAAAGTGGAGAAAGATAAATAGTGAAGAGATTTTTTTTTCAGAGAGAGGGAGCTATTGTAGAGCTTGTTTCCTCACCTAAGAGAAGTGTCCAGCAGAAAGGCTCATTCATGAGGCAACTGGATTGGGAAAGAGGTTTGTGTCTTTGGGACTACTCAGAGCAATGCTTTGACACATGTTCCCTGCGGTGGGGAAATGCAGAGGACTGCTGGGCTTCTATTGGAAGCAGCAGGAGAAATCTAAAACAGGCCAAGGAGCAGATGAAGACTGTGGAAGGAGAGAGCTGCCTTGGGTTCTGCTCAACAGGATACGAGAGGCTGGAGGTGGAGGCCAGAGCCCAGGGGACTGAGAATGGCTGGCACGCAGCACTCAGAGTAGAAAATTACCTGCCCAGGTAAGTGAAGGACAGCACAGAGATCCAGAGTGATGGAAGTAGCAAAGAGTTCACTGAAGTGACAAAAGAAAGTCAGTTCCAATATCTGCCTGTTTAATAAAAACCGTCTACTCTTCTCATCCCTGCTCTGTCACTGGAAAGGGCTGAAACAGGCCAGCAGACTTGTCGGTGGAAGGTGAAAGGAAATGGTATGAAGAATAATAGAGAAGAGACCACCTCTGCCCCTTCCCTGTGCTGGAGCCCACGCTAAGGCAGGCCCCAGCTGGCCAAGATAAAACCAAACTGGCATAAGGTTCATGGTATTGATTGACATCTTGGAATAAACATTTTAACCACAACATGTGACAGTACAGTCATCCCTTGGTATATGCTGGGGATTGGTTCCAGGACCCCCACATGTACCCAAATCCACACATTCTCAGTCCTGCAGTTAGCCCTGAAGAACCTGAGAATGAGAAAAGTCATCCCTCCATAGACATGGGTTTAGCATCTTGTGAATTTTTTGTTTTGTTTTGTTTTATGGTAAAGACAGGGTCTCACCATGTTGTTCTGGATGGTCAAATTCTATATTTTGGATGTGCATTTGGTTGAAAAAAAAATTGAATGTAAGTGGGCCTGCACTGTTCAAACCCATGTTGTTCTAGGGTCAACTATATTTGTAAAGTGACCATTAGACTTTTTATTACCTTAGGAGAAACAGACAGGTGAGGGGGCCTACTCAAGTTTTCATCCTTTGAGGTGGAAAGATTTCACCACTGAATAAAATAAATAACTAAAGGTTCATTTTGACGGCATCTCTTAACACAGTTGTTCAATATGCTACTTACATTCATATCAAAGGGCTCCAAGTGCCTAGAAGTGGCCATGTTTTAGTCATCTCAACTTATGCCAAACCCAAGTTGCCCAAGTAATGGGCCACAACTCAGATAATAGGCACTGAGAAAGGTGAACAATGTGAACTGTTCCAATATAAGGGCACAATATCTTACACGGTTTTGTATTTCTTGTCTGTCCCCAAGAGCATACCTTTGATTTTGCAGGTAGCAAATGTTGAACTGGAATAATTTACCATATCCCTCTTCCCCATCTCAGCAAGAGACTTTTATGCTGGAACAACTCAAAAGACAAAAATATGGGACCCACCATCAATGACACAGTTTTAGGTGTCCTAATGGAAATGGTGCCAGGGTCAGTGGCGACAGTGGTCCATGGCATGAGGGAAGCAGTGTTAAGTTTAGAAAGGAAGGGAATAGAGTGGAGGATACTGGACACCCTTCTAACTTTCTGGAGGACTGGATTTTGCCAGGGACAACAAGCATTCAGGAGCAGTATTACTAGCTGACAAGGTGAAGGACGTACCTTAAATTGCCCCCTTTCTAATATCTTCATCTGACACTTTGTGGGAAAGTTGGCTGTAGCTTATTTTAGGCAGGGGATGGGGGGTGTGGGGGAGGTAACCATTAAAATCTAATTCCCTGTAAGGGCTCTTCTCATTTTCCTTTCTTATTCTCTGACTCTTTGACCAACCCACCCGTTAAAATCCTGTTCAAATGTTGACTTGCACTATATGTCTAAGTTCCCAAGAAAAAATTGTGCTTTGACTTGAAATGCTCATGTACTGAAAAATAAAATCCAATGCATCATTCTAAGAGAAAAATGTAGGTCTGTGTTCCTGGCACAAATTTGTGGATAGTAAGCCAATTTCCCATACATCTTTTTATAGTAGCTCATCCACACCTCTAGTTCTCACCTCTCTCACATGCACACACACACACGTGCACACATGTACACACAGAAAACTTGCTTGGATTTTACCTAGAGACTGAAAGCACTAAAGATTACATAATATCAATTAACTAGTGATATTACAAACCTGGACTTGACTTGCGTAAGTCATAGTGGCTTCCAGAACCTCATGAGGATATTTACTGGTGAAAAGAAGTGTGTGAATTTTTCTTAATGGTCATAATTGCAAATCATTTATATGAGCATATTTACTTAGAAGGATTTACTTCTATTTCTTGTATAATTTTTGAAAAAAAAATATTAACCATCATTCTGAAAATAACTGGAAGAACAGCTGCATTTTGGTTGTGGAACCAAATGAGCAATTCCTTGCTTATTCAAACTAGCCTTCTCTGGTGGGCACCAAAGTTTAGAGATAATCAACAGAATGAGAACCTTTTTATTAATTTGAACATAAAATAACAATAGTACCCAAGTATCTTTACAGCTGAGAGAGGTATTGCAGTCCAATCCCTTTGTTGGGGAAAACTGAGATGCCAAGACTGAAATTATCCAATTCAACTGGAATTAAATCTAAGATATATGACCCTCTTTTTCATGGATAGTTAGTTGGTAATGTTTATAAAACAAGATTAGGTACATATTCAGACAGATTCATACACACATTTATGCTATGCATGATTATTAAATTGTCATATGAATTATGTACACTTTGAACCTATGAATCTGGGAGCAAAGTGATAAAACAATAGTTTTTTAAAACAAGTATGATCAGAAACTTCCTGTGCAATCTGCTACCAAGATCGCACACTGAAGTTTATAAGGCTTGTATTTTTTTTCCAACTTACAAAAATTTACCCAACCAAATGTGGATAGTGAAATTTCAGGCAAATTTTAAAACGGAGACATCTTTCTGAATTTTTTAATATTCTATTTACAAAGGAGAATAGGTTTCCTTTTTATGAAGCTTAATATCTTAGTTATAAATACATTATTAATTCATTTTAACCAAAGAAAGTCACTTACAAAATATGCTTAAAAATCAGGTAAGTTGTTTTCATTGCATGTTGATAAACAGAGAAATGTTAGTGAATGCTTTGTGAAAATTATAAAGAAAATAATTCAAGTTTTAAAAAATATAAACCTATTAAACAAAGATGTACTAAAACAGAAATTAATTATCAATATCTAAATAAAATGTAGACACAAAATTAAAGATACATATTCCATACATTTGTAATCAATTATTCACTGATTTGGGTGACTTGTGTAAACTCCTAGTGGGGAAGGAATTTTAAAGGATATTGTACTAGTTTCTATGGCCGCTATAACAAATTACCACAAACCCGGTAGCTTAAAACAATATGAATTCATCCTCTTACGTTGCTAAAGGCCAGAAGTCTGAAATCAGTTTCACTGGGGTCAAGAAAGTTGGTATGCGCAGTAGCTTTAGATGAGAATCCGATCCTTGATTCTTCCATTTCTAGAGGCTACCCACATTCCTTGGCTCCTGGCCGCAACGCTCCACCCTGTTTTCATATTCACATCGCCCTCTTACAATCTGCCTTTGCCTCTCTCTTTTAAGGACACTTATGATGACATTTAAGGTCTACCCAAGTAATACAAGATAATATCCTCACCTAAAGATACTTAATCACATCCACAAAATCCCTTTAGTCATGTAGGATAATATTTATACGTTCCAGGGATAAGACATGAATATCTTTGGGATCATTATTTAGCCTACCACAGAAATGCTAGGATTATTTCTTATGAACAGGTTAGAAGTTGCAGTTAGAATGCCTAAAATCACTGAAGTAATAGGAAGCGAAGCCCTGTCCGTCCCCATCGGTCAATAACATTAGTAATGTTGGAAAATGTTTTCCTAGATTTTTGTCAGTCATTTACCAAACCTGTATCATCACTAGAAACAACTTTTGTTCAGAAAATAGTAGATTATTCATTGGTAAATCATTTCCTAGTCAAGCTCTTGGGAGCGATTTTTTTTTAAACTCCATTAAAAGAATGCTAACATTGATCTTTAGAAGCTATATATTAGTAAACTCATTATTGGCATGTAACCATTTCCATATTAAAACAATATGTCCTAAATGCTGGAAAAAGTAGATAAATACTAGCAAAGACTGAGCAATAAACTAGGTTTTTGGATAAATAGAACAATGGCAGAAAACCATGATAACTCAGTTTTTTTTTAAATTAAAGCATCAACTAATTAAAAATATATATATTCCATATACTTTAAAGGGAAGTATTTGAATAGTTGTGTAAATTGTTTCATAAATTAAGAGTTTTGATAAATATAAATGATTATTCCAAGAGAAAAATAACTTTCTGTTCAATAATAATTATTTTGCCCAAATTTGCTACAACTTTTCTCTTTCTCACATAGGCACTGTTTTAGCAAGACATGCCGAACATTCCTGAGATTACATAAGAGGTTCACATTTACAGATGTAGACTAAATGTACAAAGTGCATTAAGAAGCTATCTATACAGGGTCCCACATAGCAACTGCAAAAGGACTGCATGTGAGTGAAGCAGGAGGCTAACCCCCTGGGTACTCACAGCTCTTTATAAAGAAGAAGAGGAAGGGAGGAGAAAAAGACAAAGTTGAAGGAGGAGAAGAAAAAGGAGAAGAAGGGGAGGGGAGAGAGGGAGGAAGCAAGGATAAGAGTGACAATCTTGATCTAATTGGCAGCACATAATTAATTAAATTGGAACCTTCCAAGAACACAGTCACCTGACTCTTTCAAAAAAATGATGGCATCTTCAATGACTTTAGTCAGCCAGATCCCCAGAGAAGAACAACTTTTACTCTGAGGATAGCAGGCAACTTTCTCTATTGATTAAGAAACAAGTGTTTATCACGTAATCCATATGCCAAGTTAATTTTGGAGGTAAGTTTCCAAAATATTCAGGTGAATCATTTCTGTAAATTTGAAAAGAAGCATGTGGTTCAGTTAACAATGCTAAAATATAACTATATTTCAATTTTATAGTCAAAGGCAAAAAGGGCAACTCTTTCAGATCATTTAAAAGTAAAAACACCAAAAATTATAATAGCTACAGTTATTTCAGTCACGTTTTTGCCCATATCTGTACTGTCATATTGTCACATGTTTAGTTTGAATTAATAGCAGATAGCCAGAATGCTCTAAATTGCAACAGAATAGTGCAAAGTCTATAGCATAGCAAATATACTGTTATGGTCCCAGTGCTCAAAACAGCCATTACCAAAAACAAATATTAACAATATGACAGATTGTGCTTCAAAATATCTTATTTGTCTCCTGTTTAACAAATGAAATCTGGAATAAATAATCTTGAAAAAAAGTACATATCAGAAATAATTATGAACTGCTACAGTTTTATATAAGTAGATTTATAGGCCTTTCATGACTTTGCTTTTGTGAATTGACATGAAGAACAACTCAAGTCTATACTTTGTTAAAGTTCAATTTATTGTAAAATAGTATATTTTTTCTATAAACCACCTTCACAAAAAAGAAAAGCTGAGTTATATGTCCTTTCTTTCTCTTTTATTTTCCCTAACTACTGTTGATGAACATTGCAAATGTATGTGAAGACATATCCTGATCTAATTTCCTTCTCAATGAGCCTAGTATAACCTTCCCTTTATTCTATTGAAGTTGAAGTCCCCATGGTTCTTGAGAGTATTAAATTAATTGTTGGTAAAGTACTTAGAAGATAAAAAGCCCATAAGTGCTAACTATTAATTAGTATTTCTATTATGAGGATGACCTTGAAAGATGAAAATTATAGCTCACACAATTAAATACTGGCTATAGTTAGCAGATATAAATGCATCTCAGGGAAGAATCAGATTTTAAATTGAACAAAGATAAAAGATTTTATCTAAATACATTCCCTCCTTGGCTTGAAAAGAAGAAAACTATCCTGTATGTATGATATGCATACAATATCGTACATGTATATACACATATATGATTTCAGGCATCCTAATCATATTTTTCATATTGTTTAAAACTAAGATAAATTAGTCAAGCTAAAGGTAAATCAATTTATTATTGAAATGGGGGTGAAGAATAAATTGCAAAAAAATATAAATATCAGTTCACAAATCCATTGCTCCAAAAATATTACATCACAATTTTCTGTAATACAACTTATATTTCATTTTGATACCTACTTTATGTGGTAGAAGAGACATAATTTTAATCCATTTAGATTCTTCTCTTTGTATAAAAGTTCTGGAAGACCTAACAAATAACCAAGAGGTGGTTCACTGTGTGGGTGAGTTCTATGGTTTGAATGTATCCCTCAAATTTCATGTGATAGAAACATAATTGTCAAATTCATATTATGATTGGAAGTGGGGCCTTTGGGAGGTAATTAGGATTAGATAAAGTCATGAACGTGGAGTCCCCAAGATGTAACTGGTAGCTTAATAAGAAGAGGAAGAGAGATCTGAACTGAGATGCACGCTCTTGCCCTCTTGCCATGTGATGACCTCTGCCATGTTACAGCACCTCGAGAAGGTCTTTGCCAGATGCCAGTCCCTATGCTCTTGGACCTGCCAGCTTCCAGAACTGTAAAAACTAAATACTTTTTCTTTAGTTATGGTATTCTGTTACAGCAATGGAAAACAAACTAAGACTGTATACTTTTTTGTTTCTGATCCATCACTCTTGGGACTTTATGTTGTCATTCGATTTATGAGAGAAATACACATGTATGTATGAGAGAAATACATGCTATGTATTTCTATTTTTATTTCAAAGTATTACAGGGATACAGATGTTTTGGTTACAAGGATCATTTTTGTAATGCTTGAATCAGGGTTATATGTGTGCCCGTTACCCAGATAGCATTCATTGTACTGTTCAGTAGGTTTTCACCGTCCCCTCCTCATCCCTTCTACCTGATTGATTTCCATTAAGTTTTTTTTCTTCCCTCTATGCACATGTGTGCTCACTGGTTCGTTCCAATTTAATAGGAAGTACATGTGGTGTTTGTTTTTCCATTGTTTAGATACTTCACTTAGGATAATGGTCTCCCCTTCCATCCGTATTGTTGCAAAAGGCATTTAGTCCCCCTTCTTCATGGCTGAGTAGTATTCTATGGTGTATATGTATACCATATTTGTTAATCCACTCATGAATTGATGGGCACTTGTGTTTATTCCACATCTTTGCAATTGTGAATTGTGTGGCAATAAGCATTCGAGGATAGGTGTCTTTTCGATAAAATGACTTCTTTTCCTTTGGGTACATACCCAGTAGTGGGATTGCTGGATCAAATGGTAGTTCTACTTTTTATTCTTTGCGAAATCTCCATATTGTTTTCCATAGAAGTTATACTAATTTGCAGTCTCACCAACAGTGTATAAGCGTTCCTTTCTCTCTACATCCGTGCCAGTATCTATTGTTTTTGGACTAAATAAAGGCCATTCTAACTGAGGTAAGGTGGTATCTCATTGTGATTTTAATTTGCATGTCCCTGATAATTAGTGATGTTGAGCATTTTTTCATATATTTATTGGCCATTTATCTACTTACTTTTGAAAAGCTTCTGTTTATGTCTTTTGCACACTTTTTAATGGGGGCGTTTGACTTTTTTCTTTCTGATCTTCTTAAGTTCTTTGTAGATTCTTGTTATTAGTCTCTATAAGATGTATAGCTTGCAAATATTTTTCCCTTCTGTAGATTGTCTGTTTGCTCTGTTGATTATTTTCTTTGCTGTGCAGAAGCTTTCTAATTTGATCAGGTCCCATTTATTTATTTTTGTTGTTGCTGTGATTGCCATTGGGGTCATCTTCATAAATTCTTCCCCTGGGTCAATATCTAGAAGAGTTTTTCCAATATTTTTTTCTAGAATTCTTATGGTTTCATGCCTTAGGTTTAAGTTTTTTGTATTTCTTATTCTTGAGAACAGGACACAGACCTTTTCTGCTCTGGGAATCACCAACACCTCTTTATTCATCTATCATTTCCAACAATCGCATGAGATTTTGATTTTAAAAAACTGACAAACATATAAAAAGCACAAAATAGCATAAAAACCATATGTACCAACAATACCAGTGTTATATAATATGACAATATAATTTTGTTATATTGTCTTTCTTAAAATGAAAGAATTTTTTAAAACTTTTTTATGGAAAACAATAAAGATCAGTTAAGGTCATTAATCCCCAATATTATCTTATTTTGCTTCACACTTTCCAGATACAGCCTTCCCAATCCAAATGTATACGCTTACACACACAGAGAAATATAAAAATAGCCAGGTATTTATCATAGTTTTTATTCCTGTATTTATATAAATGTTATCTTGCTGGTTGTATTATTCTAAAACTTGCCTGTTTTTACGAAATATTATATTTCAGCAATCTGTTTTGGATTTTACTTGAATTTGTTCTGTTTTCCATTTGGTTGATGCATTTTTCTATACCTTACTCTACTTCATCCATTAGAGCTTTGTAATGTGACTTGAAACCTGAAATGACAACTTCCATCCCTCCCCACATACATCACATCACCATCGTGATGATTTCCAGTGAGTTTTAGAATCAATTTTTCATGTCCCACAAAATGTTCTATTGAGATTTGGCCCAAAATTGCATTTATTTACTCATCTGTAGAAAATTCGTATCTTTTAAAAGGTGCATCTTCCCTTAGTTTTTAAAGCCTTCAGTGACATGATATATTTTAGGCAGAAAGCAAATGTGCCTGTGTTTAACACATATTCCCCAGGGACCATCCAGATTTTGTTGGTCTTAAAAATAGGTTTAAAAAGAAAAACATTATTGCATATTCTAATCGATTATTTCTTGCATACAAATACCAATGATTTTTGTTTTTTATCATGACTCCGTACATTTACTGAGCGATCTTATTGTTGCTGATATTTTGTAGTTTTTCCTGATTTTTATAATTTTATTTATTTTATATAACATAAATCTGTTTTAATCTTTTAGTTTTTATCTCTTTTTCTGACTTTATTACATTGCCTAAAATCCCCCAAAATAATGTTAAATCATAGCCATGATGTCAGGCACAATTTCCTGTTCCTGATCTCTCTTTTTTTTTTTTTATTTCAGCATATTATGGGGTTACAAATATTACGGTTATGTATATTGCCCACGTCCCCCTCCCCCCTCGAGGCAGAGCCTCAAGCATGACCATACCCCATACGTCCTGATCTTAATAGAAATCTCCATATCATTTCTATACAGTTAATATGAACTGTTTTATGAAATGAATTAATTTATGCACAGATACAATTTAATCCTAAAGAGCACTATATCATCTTGAGAGTTATCTTATCATTATTTGTTTGAAAATGAACAGAATTTTTTTTTTGCCTTTTTTATTTTGCATATGCAAGTATATATGGCTACAAAAAGCAGCATGGTTTACACATCTTAAGTATTATAATACAACTTAATCAATGATTCTAAGTATTTTACATTTTTTTCCATTCACTTTATAGATGTTATATGAAATTAAATATTAATGTTGCTCAAAATGCATGTCAATATCCGTTTAATACATTTCACTGAATTAGTTTAACTGTACATTTTCCCAAAGGTATTGTGCCTTAGGCTTTGTTCCAGATTCATGTAATATTTAATGTGCAAACAAATATACTGCCTGGCTAATATTTTGTGCTAAAATGACATGTTTTTTCAGATGGCCTAGTTACAGAACTACAGTGATAATAAATAGACAAAAAGAGCTTTACGAATCTTAAAAACTTACTCTATCAAGCCTCTCAATTCAGTGCTACAAGAATGAGAAGGTGACACCTTTTGAATTCTGATTATTCTTTTCATAAATTTGTAAGCAATTTATTAAAATATACTCATATAGATTTCATCTTTAAGCACAACGTGTAAGGAGTTCATAAAAGTGACACACATTTCAATGTTAAACAATGAATAACTGGCAAAACGTATTTTATTTTGTACCATAAAACATCAGTGTCCTCAATATGCTAAATTACTTTTGAGATGCTTCAATGGTCTTGAGAATGTTATCTACCATGCTAAACCAATCAATCTCTGGGGAACAGAATTATATTTATGATTCTCATTTGAATATAAATGTGATAGATAGCATTGGCCAAAATAAGGTTTCTATATCTGTGAATCTAGATCTTAAATTTGCTTCCAAGATTTTTAAACAGAGGTATTAAAATGGAAATGATTAGCATGCTAACTAAATAGGGTTTTCTGATTCTTCATATGAAGCAGTGAATAAATTAATTATCAAGACAAATTGTGCAATTATCTGCATTTAAAATATGTAGCAAAAATCTTTATTGTTTAATTAATGTTTAAATAACGAAGTTCAAATTCCAATGGTTTTTCCATATCTGTTTTCCATCAGTATCTCCTTTTCCCTTTTATGTATTCTAGCAAATCTACATTCAAAATATTAATCACTGTAGGATGATTTCTTAAAACTTCCTGCCTCTGTTTATTTGCTCCTAATCTTCCCTCCACCAAAAACACTTTTTTCTTTCCCAATGTTTGCCAAACAGACTCTACCCAAAAGTCAATAATCTTCTGAAAATCCACTGCATTTATGAATAAATATAAATCAACTTTACCCTAGTTATTTATTTTAAACTACCTGAGATCAGATTTTAGTAAATGGTGAGTATATGTTTAAATTTTTACTTTAGAAAACAGTAATATCAGTTAAGAGCTTTTTTTACCCCCAAGATATTTAAGCTCCTTTCAGTTTTATAATTACACCCTTTTCTTCCCATCTTCTGCAGTCTCCCTGGTTCCTCACTGGGCACTAGGCAGGCCATTTCTCCATCATTACTGACAGTTCCCGGGAGCCTGAGGTTTTTTTTGTCATCACTGTTGCCATTGTTTATTCCAAGACCAGAGTATGAGCTTTTTAGGTGACCAAAGTAGTCTCTTTCTTTCATTTTCACCTTCACTTTACTCCAATCCATCCTACAAACTTCTTTCATTTCAATCCATTTCTGAAATGCCATTTAAGAGACCTGTTTCAAACTGTCCATAAACACTCTAGTGTTCTCAGAAAATATTTAATCTGTAATTATTATGCATGTCTCTTAATAATGTGACTTCTTGTTTGTACTGAATACCTTCTCAAACACACTTGCACACAAACAGCAATTTTCTCAACCTTTTTAAAAAATATGCTTTGATAGAATTTAGACTATAGATAGATAATAATCATTGTCTCTTTCAAGGGTATGGATTCAAGATCATCAGTGTTGCCAATTAAGGATAATTCCTCATATATAAAATGTCACAAAGAAGTATAGTTAATACCACAAGCCCCCTTGTCCACAGTGTTAGGTACCTGTGGTTAACCAGGGCCAGAAAATATTACACACAGTAAGATTTTTTGAAAAAAAAAAGAATGAGACCATATCCATGTAACATTTGTTAAGGTATATTTTTATAATTTTTCTATTTTACTAGTAATTATTTTTGTGAATCTCTTACTGTCCCTAATTTAGAAATTAGACTTTATCATAGGTTTGTATATATAGGAAAAAACATAGTATATATTGGGTTGGGTACTACCCATGATTTCAGGCATCCACTGGGTGTATCAGAACGTATTTCATGTGGATAAAGGGGGACTACTGTAAGGCTGGAATTATTTCATCAATAATTAACAATTATAAATATGATTTTCATATAAGTAGATGATCCCCTACCCTCCTCATGTAGTGGGATATAGGGATGACATTTCTGGGTCCGTAAAAACTGAATGAATGATTAAAATCCCTACAATTTCACAACTGACATCATGACTGGGAGCATTCGGACCTGGAAAATTTTTCAGCAAGTGTTGTATGTCAAGAAACCTAGTTCTAGAAAAATCTCATTAAGGATTTCATCTACATTCTGATTTTGTTCACTGTATCTCCAAGGGTAAGTCACCAGTGAAATTGGTTTGCCAACTATACAAATGTACCTAGACAAGTTATAAAGTGAGAAATGTGGAGCTACTTTTACAATGTTGTAGGTTTGGGGTTGGTTGATTTTAATTCATTGCTAAAAATACTTAGATAAAGTAATGTGTTCATTGAAGTCATTCCTCATTCATCAGTATATGGAATAGCATTTATCTTTGTAATTCTTAGAAAACTGAGACATACAACCACATGACACCAAGCTTTTTTTTAAATGATAAAGATACATGCCAGAAACAATGTAGAAAAGAGAGAAGAGATATCACATTCTTAATATAATAAAGAATGTATCTATTTCCCCCTTCTCCTGTCTCCAAACAATAAAAACTATAAGGGTAATGAAAAAAAGGAAAACTTATAACCCAAACACAATATCTGTGTAAAAAGAGTTGCCCAGGGTCACTGAAAATATGGGTGAGGAACTGAGGACAAAAGGGAGGATACCTAGTCTAACACCTCCAATAGAACCTCAAATAAGAGAATTCTCTAGCAGGTGGCCTCATCAGATGGACAAAAGCAAAGACCTTTTGTTAGAAATAGGATCTGGATACACAGATCAGCCATGGGAACTGAACCCTGTTGGATATTTTGGCATGTCCATGGTAGTCAAGAGCACGGAAGTCTCTGGACAAGCCATCTTCACAAGACACATGGCAAAGAAACTCCCCAGGGGTGAGGCACATCACTAGACTTCTACTCTTAGTCAACTAAGATTTTCCAAAGTCAATTCACTTCATTCATCCACTCAATACATACTGATATGAATACATGTAATGTGCCAAGAATTAAACCATTAGACTCTTGGATGACATTAGTGTCTTGGATGACATGAATGAACACAGCAGACAAATATCTCTGCCTCTCTGACTCTCTCTCTGTCTCCCCCTCACACACACATACACATGCTCACATCATTCTGGACTTTAATAAAAAGTATGGAATTATCTTGCAAACACTCCTATAGATTATTATTCTTTAAATAACTGTTTCAACAATAACTCCTTCCATTTAAGTACAAATAATCAAAAAGGAATAGAGCAGAAGCTATATAAATATGCTGTAAGTGGACAAACTGATAAGGAACAGAAGAAATAAAAATCAAGGCATATTTTAGGGGGAAAACACTTTGTCATGGGGTCCCAAAAAACAATAATCAATTACTCATTCAGTCAAAATTATAATTAAAATGGCCACTGTTAATACAGCTCAAAATATAGATGTGAGTGATCAAGAAGGAAATTATAAAATAATATAAAAAGATATTTAAAAATAAGCAGGCAGAGCTCAGGAAAGAATTTTGATAGAAATATAAGACCATCAGAGAATTCACACTGGAAGTAGCAAGGAGAAGAATGAGCAGAAAACAAATATGTGGTGGATAAGAATAAGGAAGTCAGTTAAATGCAAATGAACAGACATATAAAAGAAATTCAATATATGCATAACTGATAATCTTAATGAATATAAAAGAAATGAGACAAAAAGGTAATGATATAATTCAAAGAAACGTTCTTAAAATAAAAAAGGTTCAACTCTCCAAATAAAAGACAATTCACTCCAATATCCCTCAAAAAATTGATGTACAATTATCTATACTAAGTCTTATGATATTCATGATTTAAAAGTAAAATAAAAATCATCATGAATCTCAAGGCAGTAAAATAAAAGGAAATGAAATTAAATAATCTACAAAAAGATAAAAATCAGGTGGGACCTCCAGGCTTCTATGTACCATCATCCAATATAATACAACAGTGGGGTACAATGACTTTAGTGAAAAAATGTGTGATTCATGAATTTTCTATATTTCTAAACTTGAGATAAAAAGTTTAAAGTATTTGGGAAAAGGCAGGTATCTCTAAGCATGCATTAACTCAGGAACTATGGTTGTCATGAGTAATTTTATAAGAACCATTAAAGACAATACTCCCCAACGAAGGAATAAGTGGAAATATGTTTTCAAAGAACTTGCAGTAAATTCAAATCTACTTAAATGTAACATTTAGACAAAATTCACTGAGAGACTTATAATACAACACAGAATGTAAATGTTATAAATTATAACAATGCAAATATAATAACATAACTAGAAGAGTCTTAAAAGTAAAAATATTTAAAAGTGAGTGATTGAAATTGTGGCTTTCCATTGTGAAAAGAAAAAAACAAATAAACCATCAAGAAACCTACATTGATCTCATGTAGCTCAACTAATAAAACCATTCTCCACCTTGTACCTGTATTCTAGAAATGCCCAGATACTATTCACTGTTAGTAAGAGCAGAATGTGCCTTACTATTTCATGTTTCTGCCATTTTATAAATATATGACCCTTCTTTTTTTGGAATTTGAATCCAGATTTTTTTCACTGCCATATATTTTATTATTCATTCATAATTTTTTTCTACTTCTTGTATATTATTTTTCCTGACTCTCCTTAAAGATAGCAGTAGTCACTTTTTCCTCTCTAAATGTGCAAATAATTCTATTGTTTTACTTATAGTGCTATATTTTTAAAGAGATTTATATATTTCTCTCCTATTAGATGCATTCATTTCATTCTGTACTGGCCACTGACTAAGATGCTGGTGACACAGCCGTGAAGAGCCAAAGTCCCTCATTCTAAAACTCACAACCTGCTGATTATAAGCTCCTTGCAAGCCGGAGCCATGTGATCTTCCTGCTGGCATCAGCAATACCAGCTCTATCGTGTGTAAAAAAAGGCAGAAGGGAGAATGAAGTGAATCTTATCACTTGATAACATAAAATGTCAATTCCTGTTCATCATGCTATATATTTGTGAGAAAGAAAATAATTTATCTTTTTAGTATTTATCATTTACCTATTATTTATATATTTAGTACATATAGCCTTATTAAATGTCATATATTAAATTTTGTATACAAATGCATGCTATTAGAAAAGAAGATAGAAAAATACACTCACGCACATACACACACACATATTCAGTCTCCAAAGTATTATTCTTACAACCTAACTGGGGAGAAAAGAAACAGTAAGTATGAAAAAATTAAATAATAGAATGTTAAGGTCTGTGCAAAACTGTGGGGAATAGAATGTTCTTGAAAATACAGTCTTTAGACATAAATTTTTCATTCAATTGCATATTTAATTATTTAGGGATTTTCTGTGGATCAGCAATGACCTTTGTTATACCTCTTCCTCCTGCTTGCCATTTAGACATTTCATACTTTCTTAACTCCTCCACGATAGAGCGATTGGAGACGTGAGGACACTTTTCTTCCTGCCAGCAGCTCTAGTTAAAGGTTAGGAGATGGAGATATTTAATATACTGGACAAAATGCGACTAGGGAATTACTTGTGAATTCCAACTCATTCTGTTCACATATCTCATTATTATCTTGGATAATTACAGTTAGCTGTTGTTTTTGTGATTGAAAAAGAGATTTTGATTGTGTTGATAATTATGATAAGGACAAGAGATAGACAATAGTAGAATTTGAAATTTATTACATATATATGACATTCATTAGTTTCTGGAAACACTGTACTGTTCTTTACATATATTTTTAATTATACCAATAGTGTTTAATGCTCCATATTATATAGAAACTTTTAATTCACAAAATGAAGAATTGAGAATGACAAATTTTTTAGTAAGATGAAGGACAGAGAAAAGTAATCTATAATATATTCAACAATTGCTTACATTTTATTCAATTCCAAGTTACTAAGCACTCTTCTAGGAGATGTGGATACAGCAGTGACTAAGAGACAAAATCTCTTCCGTCAAAGAGTTGACATTCTGGCCAACTCTCTATATGTTACGGCCTCTCCCAGAAGGCGGCATTTGAACAAAGAGCAGAAATTCTGAGCGAGATGAGAAGAACGACAGTGTTACTGTTATTTGCATCATGACCACAATTTGAGTAGCTAAAAAAATTATAGATACTTAAAATAGTGATGAATATTGAGAGTATATATTCAGTGGTGGCAGAATTAATCAAATATGTAATAAAATGTAAAGATTTAGCTCTTTATGCTTGAAATGTTAATTATAGCTATATAAAATATTAAAGAAAAGCCAAAAATAACTATTTGTGAGGTATTTCCTTTTATAAAATTGTTAACTAGAGAAAAATGTGAAAGTAATCAAATGATAAAGGAATTATTTAATTCCCATGGGGTAGATAAGAAAGACTTTGAAAATTAAAAGAAAGACAAATGAACTTATATCTAATATGAATGCAGTACAAACTCACAGTGTCTGCTAGAACAAAAATAATGATTGCTTGTAAGTAAAACTATGATTTCTGCTTAGATGATAATAGCTGATAGTCATGAAGTACGTGATATATGCTAGGTCTATGCCACTTTACATGTATCATCTCCTTCAATCTTCACAAAACTAAGGACTTGGTACTATTTTTGTCTAATTTTACATGAAAAAATTGAGGATCAATTAGGATTTATAACTTGTTCATGGGGAAATATCTATTAAGTAGTGGAACAGAACTCTTAACCCAGGCAGTATGACTCAAGACTGACCCAGTTACCCAAATGGAATATTGCCTAGTGGTAACATGATTGTATATGCCAGAGAACGTCAACTTCCTCAACATTGTTAGTAGTGTCCCATTTAACTCTCAAAAGTATCCTAATTTAAATAATAAATAATATGGTGTCTGTAACTAGACTGTAACTTTCTCCACACAGGTGAATTTCTAAAATGTTTGTGCCCCATGGGAACGGGGACTTTGTTATAATCATTGAAGAATTTCAGATGCCATGCCTACTATACATAACAACAACAATTGGTTCAATTAAGAAGTGTTATCCTTAAAAATATCCTCAAACTAGAGTCAGTGATAAAGTGCATCAAAATTTAGCATAAGCTCATGATTTTAGACGCAACTATAATTCAGTAAAAACAATTCTGAGTGTGTGTATGTGCATGTGCAGATGTGTATGCGTACATTTGCTCATGCATTTGTGTGTGTGTGCATATCAGATGGAGAGTTTGATAGAAAATTGTCCGATTACCCTCTTTTTAAATCTGGTTTGATATAGATAATATTATAAGTCATTTGGAGCATTAGACTTATCTCAGTCCACTCCTTTTAATTATGGTTTCTTTCATATGAGATTTTGGTAAATACAGATTGGCGAAGACTTTAAATATCAAGAGTACTGCCCCTTCATATAACAAATTGAGCTAAAATTTCTTAACTAGAAATAGAAAATAGATCTTGAATAATAATGGAATAATAAGTGCTAAGATATCTTCATAAGAATCATTTTATACAATAGAGAAGTTATTCTCTTTACATCCAGAATCAAACTTTTTATTCTATTGTACTCTTTTAAAAACTAAAGGAACTTTATTTTTGTTTCCTCATTCATTTATTTACACCCATAATGAGGAAAGCATTCAGAATAGCTGGAGGTCATAAGACAAAAGAAAATAAATTTTTAAATGTGAAAAAGATTAATAAAAATTTAGAATCAAATCAAGTTTTAAAATATTAGTATTTTCTCAAAATATGTTATTAAACTAATAGGATAATCTGAAATTGTCGCTCACAGAAATATCACTCTCAGGGCACCTGGTCTTTAATTAAATGCAACAAAATGTCTTCAGCCTAATTCTTCCTCTCAGAATTGTCCTCCAGGGTGGTATCAACCAGCTTTATACTTTAGTGTATAAAGTTTATACTGCAGAATAATTCTAATCTCCTCTCCAAAGAAACCACAAAAAAGAAATTTTTCCCTTCCTGAGTGACCCAATCTTTTCCCATGGAGATTTACTGGGAGAATCAAGTGTAGTTCAAGCCAGGGATCTGGTCTAATTAGTTCAAAAGTCTTAGATATTCAGTCCAGGAGATCTTTGCTTCTAGAAAATTTGTCTTTATTCAATATTCTGAGGGTGGTGACAAGATCCTCTTCCACCCGTTTCCCACCAACCAACCTAGAGCACATGCCGTGGGGTAAGTGATAGGAAAGAAACCTGTCAGACAGGTTGCTGGCAGACAGAACCCAAAATATAAAATCACAGGGGCACACTCAACACACACAGATAAAGTGTACATCTCCAGCCATAGATGCCACCACGATCAGGTTTCCAGAATCAGCGACACAGGTGTAGACCACCATGGCAGGCAGAAAAGACACTCATGGTAAGAGAATCCAGGGGTGCTGGGTCCTAGATGATGAAGCAAGGATGAAATAAGATTTAGTCTAAGAAAAATAGGTGAGTGGCCCTATTCTTTAGGCTGGGAATTACTGAGAACAGGGACAATATCTTACTGTATTAGCCACAATTATTACTGTAATTTGTGAGACCTACTGAACAAGAGATTAAGAAAGTTATAAGCTGTTACCAGGTTAGGAAAATTTATCAACTTCCTTAATTTTATACATTTTTCCTAATGTGCAAGAGTGAAAGTCAGATGTTCAGTATGCTACCAGCAAGGCAGTTGATAATTGGTCCCTCTCAGTTATTTGACTGGGTGTGTCACCCCTCCCGTCATGTATAAAAACCCATACCAATAGCATGCACTTTCCACTATGACCTCCACCTTTTCTCTTTGTTTCCAGTTGACCTGGGCAGTCTAGCCATGCTGTTTCCCCCAGAGCTCCCCATGAGGTGAGACCAGAGTGGGCTCCCTGGCAAGCACTTCAGAGTGCTAGGGAAGCTGGGTGACTGCTGGCAGCTCTGTTTTCCCCCTGTAGAAACCATGGGCCCAGAGACATCCTCTCTGTCTGATATTGGGCCAACGTGGGGAAAAGCAGGGAGTTGCAGGGTCAACATGAAACCATTCTTACACTTCCAAGGTGATTTTCATTCCGTTTTGCAGAACATGCAGGTGTGTTAAGCATGTTTACAAGTACTGGAGTTTTCCTGAAGACATTCTGGTCTGTGCATGTTGCCATTGAACTTTTTGTGGAGAAGAGGGGAGCCTGACACTTCCTATTTCACCACCTCGCTGACATCCCCAGGTATTGGTTTTTTATCGATACCATTTAGACTACTCCTATTCCTAGCTTACTGATGGTTTGATCATGAGTACATATGAGATTTTTTAAAATGCTTTTGTACATTTATTGAAATGATTTTATACTTTCATTCCTTTAGTCTCTTAATGAGGTAAATTGCATTGATTGATTTTCAAATGTTGAATCAAACTTGCATTCCTGTGATAAAGCCTACTTATTTGGCCATGACATATTAACATTTTATTGCACATTGCTGGATTCAATTTGCTAATATTATGCTAAGTAATTTTCAATCTATCATCTATTTCCTCCTTTAATCCTGTCAATTTTGCCACTGATTTTTTGAAAGCTCTGTTATCAGGTGCTCACACATTTATGATTGCTATTGACAAGTTGGTCTTTTGATCATTATTAAAGAGCTCAGTTTTTTTCTTTGACAATAATTTGTGTCTTAGAATCTTTGAATTATATTGTGGTGCTTGTGCTAGGAATTAAATATATAACTTTTCAAACCTACTTAAAATTAATAGTCCATCACTCCACATACAATGTAAAAACCTTGTAAATTTATAGGTCCATTTACTTTTGACCTTTTATGTTATAGTTGTTATATGTGCTATGTCTCTATATATTACAAACAACTAAGATAATATTATAATTATACCTTGAACAGTATATGCATGTTAAAGAAGTTAAAAAGGAAAATTCTTATATCCCCCTTATTATTTACTATTTTGGATATTTTTCATTCCTTTTTGAAGACTGAGGTTTTTCCTCAGGCTTTACTTAACTTCAGTTTCAAGAATTTCCTTTAGAATTTATCATAATGCCTGAAACTGCAATTTATGGCAATAAGGTATTTTAATTTCAATTTTGCTGCAAGTATCTTTATTTTGCCTTCGTTCTTGAGGGATATTTTGCATATAAAATTCTGGGTCGATATGTAGCTTTTCTTCCCACACTTTGATAATATTGTTGCACTGTCTTTTGGTAGGCATGGTTTAGAAGAAGTCAGCGTTCCTTCAAATCAGAAGTCCCCAGTATACTGTTTTTCTCTGATTGACTCCAACATTTTCTCTTTTTGATTTCAATAATTTGACCATGCTATGCCTAAGCATGTTTTTCTTTGTGAAATCAACCCTCTCTATCTGTGGATTCAGCAACCATGAATTCAATCAATTGCAGATCCAAAGTATTTAGAAAAATACTTCCTGCTTCTGTACTGAACATGTACAGACTTTTTTCCTTGCCATTATTTTCTAAACAATACAGAATAACAACTATTTACATAGTTGTTTACATAGTTGTTACATATTTACATAACATGTACATTTTATTAGATATTATAAGTAATTTAAAGATGATTTAAAATATGCAGGAGAATGTGAGTAGATTATATGCAAATACTACACTATTTTATTAATATATAAGGAACTTGAGCATCCATGGATTTTGGTCCCATCCTAGAACCAATCTCCCTTAGGATGCACCTTTACAGAATAGTTGGCCATATATGATCCATAAGTTTCATCCAGGTATGTAGGGGCACAAGGACACTTTTGTGAACTTATCGGTGTGTCACTGTGCCTGATTAAGGTAGCAACATAGATTGTGCATAAAGATGGTCTATCACAGGTATAAACTAATTTGCTGATGTTCTAAGGTTTGATGTATTCTCTGAAATTCTTGTTTGGACACCAACACACTTATCTAAGTATCATTTTTACAAAGGATTTTCATGTCTCCCTAATCACCCAGTATAGTTAATCAGTATTATATGGAGTAATTCCAAATGTTTCTATTCTTTACAGTAGGATCTTCTGACTTAATGAATTCCCATCATAGGTAACATTCGGGTAGAAGAGAGTTTTGATGCAGTTACTGGAGAGTTGTAATCTTGTAAATTTGCCAGTGCAGTGACTACCATCACTATTTACACTTGCAATAGGAGGTAAAAATAATACAGTATAGTCTGATTTCCACATTGAGTATCCAGGAGAGATTGTGTCTGCCTTCACATAGGGGATTCAATATATTTCTAACAGCTACACAGTACATTGCAAGTTTTATTGCCTGAACAAAGAAAGCTGATGAGTATCATGTTGAGAATTTGTGTCTGTCTACAGGCAGTTATAAAATAGGCAGTAATATAATGATTCTGTCACCCAAAATTATCCATCATTTGTCTCATCATTAAGATAGCTTAATTTTCATAATGGCTAGATTGCATAATCACTTCTCAATGCATAATTATTAAATGGAGTTAAGCATTGCGTGGGCCAAGTGTCTGGATCATCAGTCCCAGGCATTGAAATGCTGGAAAGATGAGGCCAGCAGCTATGCCACACAAGCAGCATCACGTTTCTAGAAAGAATCAGTAAATTGAATGGAAAGCATAGTATCTGTGTGTTGTAGATGGCATGGTTTTCTGTAAGCTCCAAATTGGTACATTTTGGTTATTTTACATGCCATTTCCTCCTCTCATGTCCATTAAAATCCACTAAACTAATCATTCTAAAAATCCTTGGAAATCTGCAGCTCTAGCCCGGATGAAAATTTGTGTAATCTTATCTTTTGGAACTCAAAAGGTAGTCATAAAATATGAAACCTATACATCTCTAAGATTTCAGGGATTTTACAAATATGATTATTAAAATAGATTTGTGATATTACTATTCTCAAAATATATACTACATCATAAAATAAGTGATTTACTTAAAAGTAATGTGGTCCATTTCCTTTTCTCATGGAATCACAAAATTTCCTAAGACTTTAAAATATGATGTCATAAAATATCATGTGATAGCTTATGGCCATTACCTTGCAGGCCACCTCCAGGTTCTTAAATTTCTAATCAAACCTGTCATTTCTCACCAACTTTTGATGATTTCTGGGAGGAAAATAATTTTTCCTCTAGATTTATTCTGTCTGTCTAATATATAACCTTAACTTTGAATTTTTATGAGGTTTCTTTCAAACATCCATTGGTACGATGGATGATGAGCTGGGTTTTAGACTAATAAATTTTTTCTGTGTGTTACACAAAATTATTAGGTTCTAGAGATTTCCATTTGGTTTTCAATATTTTATTCTGAAACATAACATTCCATATAACAATTTCTGGGCAAGATATAGTGGGAGGTGGTTTAAATTAAATACATGAGCTAAAGAATGCTGTAAAATTCATGTTTTCCCTTAGTGTTGTGTGAACCTTCTTACATACCAGTAGATAACATCTGGATGTACCAACTCTAATTAAGCAAACACAGCAGGAAAAGATCCCCTTACTGCTAACCCATCTGACACCTGAAAATTCCTCATTAAACTATATATACCAATGAGAAGAAGGTTTTAGCGTTACCAAACACAACCTCTACTCTTCACTTCTAAGCCTAACAAAAGTCTGTGAAATGAGAAATCTAATATGAGTGTAAATATAGACACTTAACTGCCTTTCTTTTCTTTTAAAAGTTAGTGTTAACTTCATTTTCTAATTTTTAATGTACAAAAATAAACCACATTTTGCATACTAGTTTATCACATAACTACTAAATTCAGCATATAACTTTTTATTTGAATTTACATTATTATAGGCTTTAATTTTAATAAAACCGGAAATAAAGCCAATTATATTTCTCCTTAGTAATGTATTATTACTTCCTCAAGAAATAGATTCCAAAAATGACTCCACAGGACTCTATGCCTGTGATAAATTTCCTGAAAAATTTTTAATTCACAAATAAGATTTAATAAACACTAAATTATTTTCTCTATCTTGAATGGTCACATTTCATATGTATCTATTAATGTCTCTGAGAATTATTACAGTAAAGAATTCTAGTTTTTTGGCCAGGCTCAGTGGCTCACGCTTGGAATCCTAGCACTCTGGGAGGCCGAGGTGAGAGGATTGCTTGAGCTCAAGAGTTCGAGACCAGCCTGAGCAAGAGCGAGATCCAGTATCTACTAAAAATAGAAAAATTAGCCAGATGTTGTGGTGTGCACCTATAGTCCCAGCTACTCAGGAGGCTGAGGCAGGAGGATCGCCTGAGCCCAGGAGTTTGAGTTTGCTGTGAGCTAGGCTGATGTCATGGCAGCAACAGAGTGAGACTCTATCTCAAAATAAATAAATAAATAAATAAAAAGAATCCTGGTTTTTGATGATAGAAACATTTTTTTTCACTGAAACATCTATTAGAAGAATAAACTCTGGTGGAGATATGCTGGAATACTCATTGCTCTTAACTTCATTTAGTATTTGCCAAGAAGGATTTCACGTAGTAAAGCTCAAATGCACTTCCTGTGCTAACAAGGTCCTGTCCACTTGAAGGATTACCACACTGAGAATAATTTGCTGAGAAATCATGAAACGTCCCCACCATCTGGCAGTTGGTAAACTGGTATAAAAAGTATGAATCAAATCGAGCCACGTCTTTCAACCTCTGACCCTCTCACCTCTCCTACCAAAAAAAAAAAAAAAAATTGAAAATGCACTTTATTCAAATGCAATGCTAAGTAAGTGTTTTTCTAAATAACCATGCATGGCCAAATAGAATAAAAAGTCTCTCAGAACTATGTGAATGTTATTATTTCCATGTATTTGGTGGATTGAAGAATTGCAGAGGCCCTTCCAGAGATACTTACTCCATTTTCCAGGTGGTGGAATAATCTATCTCTGTAATCACTGTTCTCTGTGCCATGCCACTGCAGGTCTTCCTTTGATGGGGCATGCAACTAAAGAATAATACTACACATAATTTTATTTTTAAATTTTTTTATTTATCATTTTTCTCCATGATAATTTTATTGGGTATAATACACAAATTTTAAGTGCACCATTCAATCAATTTTTAAAAATGAGTGTACCCACATAAACCACACTTCTATTAAGATAAAAAGTTCCTTTCTGCTATACCAGGGGTCCCCAAGACCATCCCCCGGGTTGGTGATTTGCTAAGAGGCCTCCCAGTACTCAACATATAGCATACTCATGGCAGTGATTTGTTACAGAAAATAGATAAAAAGCAAAATCATCAAAGAGAAAAGGTGCATACAGCAATGTCTGGAAGAAAACAGGTGCAAGAGTCCAAGAGTCTTATCCCACTGGAGTCACACCAGATGATCTAAATTCACCTAGTAGCAAGTTGTAATGGCAAGTGTGAAATGCTGTCTACCAGGAAGGCTCTTCCGAGACTCAGTGCCCATAGTTTTTATTAGCATCGATTCTGTAGGCACACTCTCCCTAGCATGGATAAAAATTTCAGACTCCAAGAAAGAAAACAAATGTTCATCATAAACCAATTGTTTGCACAAATAATTTAGGCCAGTGAATCATTCTTATCAGAAAATGGTAGGATCCTCTTGAAATACAAATTCCCAGATGCCAGCCAAGACAAATCTTGGGAGCAGGACTTTCTAAGTATCACACTTTCACACCTGCTACATTAACCCTATTCTGCCTGTGTCCACTGTGAGTCAATCTGCCAAGAAATCATAGATCTATCAATACTTCCCATCAAAATAAGTTTTTTCTGCCTAGTCTAGAAATTCATGTAAATGGAATCAAATAGAAGAACATAATGTCATTTAACCATTTAATTTTCATGCATATTTCATAGCTTCTAAATTGTTTTGGCTTTTTTTTAGTCTGCATTTTATATTGTACCATTTTCTATCTCAGGAGCCATGGGCATCAGCTGCTCCAGACTCACTCAGCTTTGCTGCTGGAAAGAAAATTGAAGTCTCCAGTCAAGTGCTAATTTAAAAATCCCAGGGAAGAGCCCTAATTGGCCTAGATTGAGTGATGACCAACTTCTGACCAAGGCCAGATGCAAGAAAGCCAGGCTTGGCTTGCATTCAGAGATACAGTAAAGGTTATCAGGAAGGACAGGTTTTCAGAAAGAACAGGATTGGCTACTAGAAGAGATGAAACTTGAAGAGAAAACCATTCCAATGTGACAATATGATATTTAATATTTCAAGTTGTCTATGAATTCCAAACCAAATGTATTTTAATTTATTCAGCAATGTTATCACTTTCCTGGGAACCTGGGAAATACAAAAATGAACAGGAGGAAAATTTTGCTCTCAGTGTGTAGTCTAGAATGGCATTTACAGTCAACCACATGAACATTCAGTAGATCCTATAAAGTGGACCAAAGGCATTCCATTGAAAATAGTTACATCTTATACCTCAAAATCAATATTTTCCATTGTATTTTTATCTCCTTTAACTTCTTTTTATGGAAACTTATCTAACACCTATTAAGTCATAAAAGTATATTCCAGAGTTCAAACCTAGGCCCATCATCACGTTGCCTCCCCAGACAGGCAAGACACTGAATAAAGGGTATTGGAAATCAAAACAAAAAGTAAGTAGACTTTATAAGTGCTTTGTTAACTACTATTCGAAAGTTCTGGTCCTAAGGGCAACATTTATTCTAATTGATAAATCAGGCTAAAGATGTGTATAATAGAAGTCTTCCTCTGAACAAATTTTATGCTGATAATCTAATATAAAATTTTCTTGTGGCACAACATTTGCACCCGGGGAAGAAAACTTCACTATATTGGCTTGCTGCTAATTTTAAGTGTAGCTACAAAGCTTTAGCCTGAATCTCATACTCCTTCAGTATTCCCCATGCCCCAAGAATACTTCATTGGTCTGGAGGAATTTCAAAGTCTTTATTCAAATATAATCCTATTCCTCAGTTGCTGGTGCAAAACAAAAAAGTATTGTTGATAGAAATTCATACATTAAAAAATTAAAAAGCATTTTCTCAGCTTGTAATTCAATTTTTTGCATAATTTATAAAGTCCATAAAAGTTAGTAAAGCTGTAGCTATATGTTAAACATAAATAATTTAAAAAATATGTGTATGGAAGAACCTGCTCCAAATGATTTTTAAATATGAGTTTTGACCAAAAAAGAACCAGTGCTTTAGAGAATCATGTTAGATACTCTTCTATTTGTCTCATTCCCTTCTGGGCATCCCAGCCTCCAGGTCATTCACTATCTTAGGACATCTGATACCCACAATGGTTTGCACATCCTCCAATTCAACCTAAACAATTCCCCTTTATTTCCACTGAAAGAGTTGCTATCTGGAACACTTAATATGGGATCATCAAACATTCTCCTATTGTCCATTTCCCTTCTCACCTCTTTCTCCTTGCCTTCAACCAACCATCACTTTCCCTGAGGGATCCTGATTCTGCTTGCAGGTAGAGGCTGTTTCTCTTTTATGTGTCTCCATGATCCTCACTGCTATTGCCAAGTCATTTCCACTTTTACCTCCTCCAAAATGTTGCTGCTCCTTTCAAGTTCACACCATCTAGCTATGATCTCCCAAATGCTATGATAAACCAATGTCAAAATGTCAACAATCTCACCACCGCATTCACTGAAAGTTTTAGATCTTGGTTCTCTGCCTTGTTCTGTAGTCATTCTCAGTGACTTCAAGGCCAGCGTACATGACCCATGCTGCATTTTGATTTGAAAGCTCTTTGGACACCTCACCTCCTATAACCTTTTCCTTCATCCTGTTTCGGTAACCTAGTCTTTGCTCACATGATGGACCTTAGTAATCACTAGTGAAACTACATGGCCACCAAAAATCTCAATTCCACCTACTACACTGTCCAACCTATTTTAACCTTAAGTATTACTGAAACTAGAGCCTCTACTCTACCAATTTCTTAGCCTCACATATTTTCTATCACCTTTTCCATGCTTGCCTGTTTACTAGAATTCATTGACCATTTTCATATAATAATAACTGCTCTGAATATTAATATCTTTGTTTTCCTCCCCCTTTTACTGCTCAACTGATAAAGCATCAACCCTGGTTGCAAAGCTATATCTGCCTTTTCTGTTTTGCAACTGACTCTAGCAGCTAAAGATTGCTAGCAATTTTTACCCTACCATGTGATACATGACCATAGACTTTAAATGGGCCCTCAACATTAGTCAGAAAAATTTTATGTCCCTTCTAAGTTTACCTTTCCAAAACCAAACAAAACCAAACCAACAATTTTTTATCCCTTCCTATCTCTTCAAAGTTCCAAACTCTCCCCATTGTACAATCTCAGCTGATCACTTCATACTCTGTGGGTAAAATAGATGCCATCAGATGGAAACTCAACTAAGTAAACCTTTCCCTACCTGCCCCTGTGTCTTCTGGCTTCTCTCCCACAAAGTGGGATAATTTTCTTTGATTCTTCCAAAAGCATCTCTTCAATTATGATCACATTCATCCCTCTCTTTTCCTACCAAGGATTTCATTACTTTAAAAGCTTTACTATTCATCCTGATTCTTCTGAGTAATACACACTTCTCCTCCCTCCTTGTTAGCAGAAAGAACATGTGTTTATACTTCAAATTCCACCTAAGTAGACATCTCCTCCACAACGTGCTTTTCCTGATTTTCCTTGTTGAAATTAAAAATATACCCCTCTGTCATGACCCTACCCTTTGTACAACTTTTTTTCATGATATGTCATTTTACCTTCTAATGTGGCATCTTGTCCTTACTCTGCCACACAGACAGTGAATTTTAAGCTTTTTAAAGAGAGTAAAAGGTTTTTCTTTTAATTCCTCATAGCTTTAAGCACTAAAGACTTACAAGTAATAAGTGGGAAACAAATATTTGCATCAATATTGTATTCGTATTTCATATCATTGTAGATTCATTAAAGTGACTTTCTCCCCTATTAACATAGTTTTGGTCAATTAGCTGATTTTTACCATCACATGAAGAATGTCACTAATGCAGTTGGATTTTTCTAATCTTATATCTTAATACAAAAATTTCCTCTTTCTTAGTTTTCACATTCATAATAGTTTCAGATATCCATGTCCTAATTATAAAACACTCATTAAACATTTTAAATGTATATTTAGTGTTTAAAATTTTTAATACTATTATTCCTCTATATAAGCAAATTTAGTTCATCAAATTTCTCTATTTTGAAATAAATAAGTCTCAGTTGCCCTCTAGACATAAAAATATGTCCATCCAATAACATAATTTTTAATTTCCTAATTCACCCTTGAAATCTCCAGCTACACTGGCAAATTGTTTTTATTGATTGGAAAAGGACAATTAAAACTTTCCAGGACCTTTGTAGCTTAACCTTGTACCAGTAATCTTGCTTAAGGTCCAATAATTAGGTCCAAGAATAATATAAGTGCATTTAGTAAAATTAATAAAAAAGCTTAGCCCAAGTTTATAAGGAAGAAACAGTTATGCCATGAATCCCTTTTCTTCCATCATATTTGCCATGTAAAACTTTACATTCAGCTTAGGTTAAATTCTTATTTTAAATGCTAATTATGTATTTATTGAACTGAAGTTTAAGTGGTTAAAACTGGGGAAATTAATAATTTCTCTATGCATTCACCATATACAATGATAATTATATTTATTACCAAATATATATTTCTTGTAATCAATTTCAAGACTACAAAGGAATTAAATAATGTGTTACTTTAAAACATCTTCTAGTATAATTACTTATACATAATTTTAAAAAATATTCTTTGAATATATTAATATTATAAAGCATGAGACATAAAAATGTATTAACATTTTAAAGTATGCATATCAGCAAAAGCTTTCACCATTATGAAGTTTGCTATATTCCAACTTGATAAGCATTTTAAGAATCTCTTTACTGAAAATAGAGATTTTCTTTTTATAAAGTTCATGGGTGAGGCAAAGTTGAAATAGACCGCAAATCTAGTCCATGACACAATAAGGTTCCATTCTGATTGTTTCAAATTAGCAGTCAAATCTAACAAAAAGAGGTTATTAAGGTTAAATCAAAGACCATTCTTCAGTTGTATTTATCATCTAAATCTGTGATTTGGGAGATATAAATAAGCTGCTGGCAGTATAAGAACACTGAGTCATTTTAAACAATCACTAAATTAATATAAATCACAATAAGTCATTTTAAAGCATAATTAAGTTAATATAAAAATATTTTGCCAAAATATTCAATGAGCATGTAAGCTTAATTAATAGAAGTAAGTTATTGAAGAGAATATTCACCAGAATGAGACATACAAGATGATCCACTGAGGAACAGAAAGAAATGTATATATTGTTACATATTTAATTTTATTTTTCTAAAAGATAAGGAAAGTTAAGTTTTGCCATAATTAAAGAATTCATTGATAACCAGTCAGGTATATAATTAATAAAAAGATATACAGTGATTGTAATAGACAAACATCTTTTCATAGTTAACTGTTGTGACATTTCACAGTGCCACATTTTTGTGATATATACAGATTTCCTCATTTTCTAGTTTGTAATTACAAGATAGGAATTTTAGTATTATTTATTTTATATGGTGGCTTAATCTGTGTATGATTATTAAACCAGACTTCCACATTGAAGTCTCAGTCTACCATCAGAGATTTGAATTGAAATTTAATAAATTCTTATAGATGGAAATCCTGTGGAAATATATTTTACCTTAAGTTAAACTTATTTGCTAATACATTAAGTACTTCTATTGAGAAAAACTTTACAAAGCATTTAAGTATTCTTGGCCCAAATAGCACTAAAACTTTGAATGATACAGAGACACTTATTCTGCCAAATTCAACTTAAATCATTTTGTTTGAAAGGAAAGCAATAGTCTCCATTAATGTATCAATAGAAAAATATGAGTATAATCATATCAAAATCATGGCTGACAGACTTAGTTCTTCCACTTAGATCATAGAAATCTAGAAAAAGCATTGCACCCAACCTTATACTTACAACAAAAATAGCTAAACAATTTGAAAAATATTATTTTTTTTAATTCTTCAGAGAGCTGAGGTTGCAGGGAAATCCACTAACCTGAAATCTGCCCAAAGACAGGTGTCATCTAAGAGAGAGAGCACATAAATACTTGCATCCCTGAAGCAGATACTGTATGCACCTGAGCTGGTAAGAAGTCAGCTAAAGTTGTTAACAAACTTCTAATGACTGATTGCTATTCAAATATAGACCCCTTGGAGCCATAAATACAGGGGAATTCATACCCACTCATGGGCTCTTCTCCATGGCCTTCGAAAGGTACATGACCATGAGAGACGATGATTATCTCCCATGATACAGGGGAAAGGACACAGAACAGCTTTAGTGAAGACACAAAGCCCAACCCTTCCCCTCTCCCTCTCCTAAAGAAAAAGTCTTAAGCCACTGGGGAAAGAGCAAAAAAAATAAATAAATAAAAACTTTGACATAGGAAAGACCTATGTCAGCTGCTCTTGGAACAGAACTGAGAAGCCCTCTATCCCTAAAATCTCTGGGGTCAAAACTATTAGTCATCCTTTAGTAACACTGGAGGTTCAGGATCCTAAGAATAATCCACATCCAAGATCTAGTTACAGAGTCCCTGCCAAACACTGGGGCTGAGAAAGAATAAAAGAGAAAATTCTTTACCCTTGTACTCCTATCTGCACATGAGCAAATGTCAAGTAAGTAATGAGTCCACCATCAAAGAAGGATCAGAGCACATACAACAGCAAAGATGAATAATCCCAACTCAGGTTCCAAATGGATTGGCTCAACTCCAAGACCAAAGGCAAAGAAAGAAAGAAAGAGAGGGAGGGAGAGAGAGAGAGAAAGAGAGAAAGAGAAAGAGGGAAAGAGAAAGAAAGAAAGAAAGAAAGAAAGAAAGAAAGAAAGAAAGAAAGAAAGAAAGAAAGAAAGAAAGAAAGAAAGAAAGAAAAAGAAAGGGAAGGAAGGAAGGAAATACAAGGCAGAGAATGGAAGGAGGGAAAGAAAAGTATATTTTTAAGGCATAAAAATCATTTACCTCCACAAAGAAACAAGAATATATACACATGATATTAAAACTGCTTAAAGTCAAAGATAAGCAAACTTTAAAGATTACCAAAGAAAAAGGACATAGTATGTTTAGAAGAATAAAGATAAGAATTATGATGTCTACTAAACAGAAAATATGCAATCCAAAGACAGTGGAGTAGTATCATTTAAGTGTTAAGAGAAAGTCAACCCAGAATATTTAGAGTATTTTAACCAGCAAAAGCATCCTTCAAAACTCAAAGGGAATTAAAAGGAAAAAAAGGCAAAATGTATTGGCAACAGCCTTGCACTACAAGAAGTGTTACAGGAAGCTCTTCAGTCAAAGGAATGTATACATTAAATGAACAGTAACTATAAAATGTAATTTTTCACTTTTAGTTGTTCTAAAATATATCTGAGTAGACTAAGTAAAGATAGTACCAATAAGGTATGTCTTTACAGCATAAGCAAGAGTAGAGCATATCAACAGCACCAAGTCTTAGAGGGATGAATTATGAATAGCATCACATGTCCTGATTTCAGAATATGTTACAAAGCTATAGTAATTAAAATAGTGTGGTAAAGGCATAAAAACATATAGACCAATATAACAGAATAGAGATGTTAGATAAGTCCACACACGTATGATGAACTGATCTTTGACAAGAGTGCCAAGAACACACAATGGGGAAAAGACAGTCTCTTTAATAAATGGTGTTGAGACAACTAAATATTCACATGCAGAAGAATGAAAAAATAAACTCAAAATCGATCAAATACTTAAACAGAAGACTTAAAACTGTAAAACTACTAGAAGAAAATGTACAAAAATGCTTCTTGACATTGGCCTTGGTTATGATCTTTAAATATGACACCAAAGCACAGGCAATAAAAGCAAAAATAGACAAGTGGCATTGCATCAAACTAAAAACCTTCTGCACAGCAAAGAAAAAAGTCAACAGAATCAAAAGGCAACCTGTGGAGTGGTAGAAAATATTTGCAAACTATCCATCTAGAAAAAATTAATAATCAGAATATATACAGTACTCATACAACTCAACAGCAAAAGAAACAAGCAATCCAAATAAAAAATGGGCAAATGACCTGAACAGACATCTCTTGAAAGACATACAAATGGCCTGTGAAAAGGTATATGAAAAGATGTTCAACATCACTAATCATCAGGGAAATGCAAATTAAAACCACAGTGAAATATCATCTTATACCTATTAGAATAGCTATCATTAAAAAGAATAAGAAAATAAGTCTTGACAAGAATGCAGAAACAAGGGAACACTTGTACACTATTGATGGAAATATAAATTAATACAGCCATTACAGAAAACAGTATGTGGGCTCCTCAAAAAATTGTAAATGGAACCATGATATGATTCAGCAATCCCACTTCTGGGTATCTATCCAAAGGAAATAAAATCAATGTGTAAAAAAAAATCTGCACTCCTACATTAATTGCAACATTATTCACAATAGCAAGATATGGAAACAAACTAAATGTCTGGCAATGAAAGAACAGATAAAGAAAATGTAGCAAAAATATAATGGAATATTATTCAATGTTACAAAAGAAGGAAATCCTGCCATTTGTGAAATATGGATGAACGTAGAGAACTTTATGCACAGTGAGATAAGCCAGACACAAAAAGACAAATACTACATGATCTCACTTGTATGTGAAATCTAAAGTAGTCAAACTCATAGAAGCAGAGAGTAGAGTAGAATGGCGATTGTCTGGAGTTAGGGGAGCCCCAGTGTAATCAGGGGGTCCTCTAATGTGGAAGAAGGAGGCACAAAAGGAGGTCAAATCCAGAAAATATCCTGCCTGTTCCTCGGCTGGCTTTGAAGATGGAGGAAAGGGACCCAAGCCCTGAAATGCAGGGGACCCATAGAAGCTTGTAAACACAACTTGGGTTCTTCCCTAGGAGCCTCTAGAAGGAACATAGCTCTGCTGACTCCATTTTAACCCAGTGAGACCTACTTTGGTCTTCTGACCTCCAGAAATGTAAGATCATACATGTTGTAAACCACTAAATTTGCAGTAATTTTTTACAGCAGCAATATGAAACTAATACATGCCATAAATAAACGGATTTACTTTTTTTAATTTAATGTTTATCAAATATATTGAAAAGGAACCATATTTTCATTTTGCACTGTCCTTAAATACCTGAGAATATTTCTTGCTAAATGCATATTTAATATATGGAAACATTTTTTATCATTAGTAGACCTAAATAAACCTGATTTTCTGAAATGCAGACAAGTCAATTTTATGAGATAACTTTTCTATTTCTGTAAACTGTCCACAAATAACTTCATAGTGGGAAAAATCATAATTAAATATTTAATGGTACATGGAACAAAACATGGTTTGGGGTAAATAAAGTAAATAAATAATGAAATCCACACTAGTAGCATGTGGATCTGGAATCACTCCTTTAGAATGAATATTCATTCAAAAATGATAGAAAATAATCCAAAACTCAGCACTTAAGGAAATCAGACATTTCACAATTAATAACCTAATAGTGGTCTCCCAAAACATCTAGTCCTTTACCATGAAAAAATTCAATAAATTATGAATAAAGTCAATTATACTCTCCGTATCCTGTAGTACTTACCCTTCCAGAGGTTCTTAACTCCCATCCTCAAGCCTCGAAAATATTTTTAAACTAACTTTCCTTGATCTTCAAGCTACCCTCCCTTTCTTTCTCTATCACCACTGACATTCTTGAAGTGTTTTACGGTCCATTCCATTCACTTTTCTTCTGTTGTAATCTGATTTTCAGTCCCCTTCTCTTTTAACACTCCTCTTTTGCAACTATCACCAGTGCTGTCGGTTTCCTATCAGTAACTGTCCATGTAGTATTTGACATGCGCCATCCCACCTTCAGGAAGATTTAGGGATACCCACTCCGCATGCATGGAGGTCTTGAGTGTGAAGTCTCACATGTTCAGGAGCATACACAGGAGGCTCTGCATTGTTACGAAGGACATGGAAACCACACTCATGGACTCGACATCTAGAGACTCAAAGAATGTTTGTAGACAAGTTGCCAATCTTGGTATGTTTTCAGGCAAACAATCATACATAAGGGAGTTAGATACCTTATATAATTAAATGTTTAAAAATTATATTCTAATATTTTTTAATTTATGAAATTCTTGTAGTGAGCACTTTATTTTGAATCTGAGATTAATTAAATACATTTGAGACTCCGTTTGTACTGGAAATTTGTATAGTAAAATTCATAATAAATTTTTAAATTCTTTACAAAAACCCAATAATCATACATTATTTTGTAAGCTATTCCTTATGACTAAATCAAGTGTTGAGGTATTCATTGAGATTATTAAATTTATTAAATAAAATTCATTCAAAAACAAAATTACTATGCTTTGAAAAAATCCACTCATCTCATGATTTTGTCATTGTATGTCCTCTAAATAAAAGAGAATTTACAGAATATCTTAATTGGAGCCCATGTATACTTACCCAATTTTTTAAAAAAGTAAAATTTTGTCTTTATTCCATATATCAGTCTTTCAGTCAGCCAACTTTTTCTTATGAACTGAGCATATACTAACTTCAGTGAAATTTATGCTTTAGAAAACTTTAAACATACTTCCAATTTCATAAGAAAAGCTAATGTTCAAGGTGTCAAAATTATTGATGTTATGTAATGAATGATCTTCCAAAAGACTAAAGCACAGCTGGTCATGCAATTTGTCACATCCTTGCTCAGAATTAAAAGCCATATCTCTGGCATGTTGTACCTTTTTCCCATTGATATTTTCAAAACAAGCTGTGAAGTTAAAATGCCCAAGCAATCACTCTATATTTCTAAGTGCTTTATTATTCTTTTTAAATTTCAGATAAGACAGTGTGCTTAATATAAAATGATTAACATTATTAATAAAAACATTACTGAGTGCCTGGTTTTTGTTACCAGGAACAATAAATAAGATTCTATTTTAGAATATAAAGCCTAGATATTTTTATTTTATAAATAGACACACAGAAGTAGCTGTATTTAAAACATATTGAAATATGTTGCCTTCTTTATTATGTGAAAATATCACGAGCTGGAACAATGACACCATTTTCTACAGGTTTGATGATTTAAAAAATTTGTGGAAGCAACTGAATGAAAATGTGAGATATCTAAATAAATAAAAATGATTTTGTATTAATGAGGTTATAAATATTAGTATATTTCTAGTTTACATTTGTGTTTTCTGGTAACTTTTGCAAGAAGCTGCTACTTGACTAGACAACATTTAGGCTGATAATGTTATTTATACAAATTTATATGACTTTTGTTTCCAAAAAACATTTTAGGAAGAAGATGGTAAAGCAAAGGAAATATTTAAACCTTACAAAAAGAAAATGAGATTCCAACCATAAATTGGAAAGTATAAAAGTTTATAATCTAAGGACTCCTAAAGAAAATGTGAGAGTGTTTTTGCTTGGCAAGTTACTGAACTTTGCAATTGTATTCCTGCTGAGCAGAAGTTAAATTGACCTTAATTTTATAGGCTCTCCAATTCTGTGTAGTAGAGAAAGGCTTAGAAAAAATAGAGTTGTGAAATTGTTGTTCAGTTGCTTAGGGAACATGGCTTCAATTGGTGTATTCGATTTATTAATATTGATTTTTGTAACAACTTCACAAAGCTATATGTTTATTTGCAACTTTAAAATAAATTATTTCTTTTTGGGGGGGAGGTGGATTTTTACTTTAAGTATGGCAGATGAACTAGTATCAAGAAAATATTGAACTAATATTTTATGAAATCTACAATTTTAGGCCCTAGAGACAAGAAAATAAAATAAAGGAGTAATTTCCTATCAAGAAGCCTGAACTCTAGTGAGGCAGGCAGACATAATGACTTGCAAAATGCCTCCTAAGTAGAACTGAGTACCAGGACCCTCACTGCCACAGCATAGAGGACAGATTTTAATTCTGGCTTTGAGATCAGAAATGATTTAATAGTGGAGGTATATTTTGAGATGAAACATGATCAGAGCTTCTCTTGCTGTCAAGGGGAAGATGGAATGGCAGATCATTCTGATAGTTAAGAAAAAACAGCCAAGATAATTTCAAGTGCATGACGTGGCCCATGGTAATAAGGCCCATGACATGGTCCAGAAAGGCTGTAGTTGGTGGAATTGACACAGCAAGAGAGGGTAGGAAAATTGTGCAGGTGATAGGAGAAAATCGTGTAAATTAAGACACTGTGAGAGGAAGAAAAATATTAAGGTTATTAAGTCTGAAATGTCCGATTTCCTTAAGTACTAAGTTTGACAGTTGATATCTCTGACATTTCACTTTGACATTTCTTGTTGTATTTTATTGTGAAGGTTACATCCTCAGCATTTCAAATGCACATTGTGGCTTGTGATTATCTTTCAAAATTTTTTAGAGCAATTTTTGTGAAACCGTGGATAAGTCAAAAATTCGTGTTATTTTAGAACATGGGTTCCATTGTGAAATGAGTGTAAAGCAGACAGTTCAAAATATCAACAAAGTGTTTGCAAAGGATGTGGCTAATGAACACACAGTATGTCGATGGTTGGAGAAGATCCATTCTGGTGATTTTTAACCTTGAAAATGAGCCACATGGGTGACCTGAGACCAAGGTAGATGATGAGCTGAAAGCTATAGTGGAAGCTAATTCATCTCAACCTATGCATGAATTAGCAGCAAGGTTTGACGTTACTATTCCAACAATATTGGACCATTTGAAACAAATGTGCAAGGTAAAGAAGCTGGATAGATGGGTTCCACAGGAATTAAACGTGCATCAGAAGAGATATCGTCTCGAAGCTTGCCTTTCTTTGCGGTCTCAACATAAAGGAGAACCATTTCTACACTGTATTTTGACGTGTGATGAAAAATGGATTCTTTTTGACAATTGCAAGCCTTTGGCACAATGGATGGATAAAGATGAAGTGCCGAAACACAGTCTAAAACTGAATATTCATTCCAAAATAGCTAATGGTGTCTATTTGGTGGTCCAGCACTGATATTATCTGCTACAGTTTCATGAAACCTGGTCAGTTCATTTCAGCAGATGTCTCCTGCAGCCAACTGGATGAAATGACAAGGATGCTAGTGATTAAGCAGCCGAGATTGGTCAATAGAAACAGGCCAATCCTTCTGCAAGGCAACACTAGACCACGTGTCACACAAACAACTCTGTTCAAACTACACAGGCTTGACCTGGAAACTCTCTGTCATCCACCATATTCATCAGACCTTGCACCAACTGACTGCCACTTCTTCCAGACTTTCGACCACTTCTTGCAAGGAAAAGTATTCAATTCTCAACAAGCTGTGTAAAAAACCTTTTGCAATTTCATCACCACTTGCTCTCCAGGCTTCTTTGCTGCTAGCATAGAGAAGCTACTGTTAGGATGGCAAAACTATGTTGATAGTTTAGGTGGATACTTTGATTAATTGTACTGCTTCTTGTTTGAGATATAATAAACCACACTTTTTATTCAAAATTGGACATTTCATATTTAATGACCTTAATGTAGATACTACTATCCAGAAACAGAATCTGCTGGACTTTTCCACATAGATGCAGATACTGTTATGGGATGAGTGTTGGGAAAATATGCATTCAGTGATGTTTGGGGCCTAAAACTCAAACTTATCTATAATAGCTAACCTTCAAAACAATGTATAAAATTAAATCATGTGAAGGTAAAAGGAAGAAAATAAAGAATTCACACCTTGCCCTGTTCTGCCACCCCACTTCAACAATAGCAACAGAATCTTTTTTCCAGGAGAATATATTTCTGGCTTGAAGTTGCAATCAGGTTGAAAATGCATCAAGGTGACTGATTGTTCCCTGTGAATAAACATCACTACACAGGGCTTTCAGCCATATGTCCAGTTCCCAGGCCTCTGCTGGCAGGGGATAGATCACCTTGTGCACTTTTACATAATAAGCCAACAATATGTCCAAACCTTCAATGTGACTGGGAAGATAACTGTGCAATTGAGCAAAAAAGAAAGTAGGAAGCAAAGAGAAAGAATGGAAAAGGAAGGAATGTGTATACAAAATATAAAGAGAAGGGAAGGGAAGGAAAAGAATAAAACAGGGAAAAGAAAGAAAACACACTGGGAGGAATGTAAGGGGAGGAGCAAGAGAATTTAAAGACTGGAAAAGAATCCAATTATTTTTTTCAACTTCCTTTTGCATTCCCAGAGAGAATCCAGTTTTAGATGTTGTATTAGTTAACTATTGTCGCATAACAATGTTATCACACTTCACAGCTTGCACAGCACACACGATGCTATATTATTAATATCTCCCAGTTTCTACAATTCATAAATCTGTTACAACCTAGCTAGGTCTTCTGTTTCATGTTCTTTCATGACGCTGCAATCCAGGTGTCAGCCAGGGCTGGGGTTTCATCTGAAAGCTCAACAAGTGAAGGATCCACTTCCAAGCTCACATGGTTGTTGGCATGCTTTCATTCTTCCTGGGTTGCTGGACAGAGGGCCTTGTTTCTTTGCAGGCTATCACAGCTGGAGGTGCCCTCTGGTCCTTGCTGGCTGATATCCATAGGCCACACTCAGTCCATCGCCATATGGAAGCCAACAAGGCAATCGAGAGGTTCCGCTAGCAAGACGGAGCTTACAATCTGATGTAACATAATCACAAAAGTGACTCCCATCACTTTTGTCATATTTTATCAGTTAAAAGCAAGTCATAGGTCTCTCTCACACCCAAGAAGAAGCCATTTGAGAATCTGCCTGACAAAAATGTATTAAGTTTTAATTGCAAGTAGCAATACACATTGAAATGTCAATATTGTGATTACCTTAGCCGGGAAAAATGATGTGATCTAAGAAGGAAGATAACTGCTGTGCTGTTTGTTAGTATTTTGTATTTCTTCTGGGTATAAAATTCTGGATTGAGAGTATTGTATGTTTATTTTTGTAGGACTTTAAAGATATCTCTTCATTAATTTCTGGCTTACAATGTTTCTGGAAAGAAAACTGCTTTCGTTTTAGTTTTCTTTTTTTTCATTTTACTCCTTTGCTGCTTCACTGCTTCAAGATTTTCTCTTCATATTTTTTTGTTGTTGTTGTTCATCTATGATCAACTCAGGGTGTGTTTTGTTGCTGTTGTTGTTGTTGTTGTTGTATTTATCCTTCTCTCCAAATAGTCCTTCTGCTTCATTTTTGTACTTTTCTCCTGTTGAGACTACAATTACATGTCTGTTAATCCATTTATTATAATACAGTTCCACCGCTCTTGGGTGCTCTGTTGTATTTATTTTTCTTTTCACTTCATTTTCTTTTCATGTTGCATTTAAAATAAGTTCTATTGACTCATCTTAAGTTTAGCAATTCTTTCCTCAGCTACGTAAAGTGTAATGATAATTCCACGAAAGGAACTCTTCATCTCTGTTAGTTTGAGGTTTTTAAAAACTTTCCCTGTTTATAATTTGCATCTCCTTGCTTAAATTTCCCATGGTTCTGCATGTTGGCCAACTTGTTAACTAGATTCATATTAATTTTAGGTATTTTAAAGTGCCTATGTGATAATTCCAATATCTAGATCATCTCTGGGTTTAATTCAGTGGATTGGTTTAGCTTTTGAAAATGGGTATGATTTTGCTTGCCTTTTAGTATGTCATAATTTTTTATTGAATATTGGTTCAATGATATTGAGGTAAATTGTATTAATACTCAAATATGGTTATTCCTCTGCTTTTCTAAAGCTATTAATGTAGGGGGATGAGTCCATCTTTCAGGAGTTGGAATATATTTGGGGTTTTTGTTTTTATAGTTATTTTTAATGCATTGAGGACTGAACATTTCCCCAGCTGTGAGATGCTGCTACCTTCTCCTTGGTAGGATGCCTGGATAATCAGAGGGGTTTTCTAAATGTTTGTGTCTCTGATTTAACCAGACCCTACACAGACATTCTGCATGAGGATATTTCTCCATACTTGTGTACCTCCTCCAGCATATTACTATCATTTGTTATTGGTGCAGATTCTTGGTATAGAAAAGTGATGTTTTTAGGTTCTTGTGCTCCAGATTCAAGCCCAGGCAGGCCCTGAGCAATGAAATGTTAGGTTCTTGATTCTGAGAAATATATTTTTTTAGAATTGATGAAGTCTGCATTTTAAAGAAAGAAGGCTAATAATTCTTTAAAGAAACCTTAAATTGATAATCATATTACTATTGAACAAATATAATTTAATGATTGCATAAAGAATTCATACAAAATTCTATATGAATTATTTTATATAATGTCAACCTTAAAATTATGTTCTCCAAGTTCTGTCCAAGTTTATAATTAATATTACTTCAGTCTAATTACAAGTTTTCAGGAAAGTTTCTTTTTTTAAAAAAAGCACTAATAGTGAAGGACAAATAGTACTTCCAAATTCTCTTTTTGGCATCGTACAATTTCAGACATAATGGGAGTCAGCAAAATATCATTACTGAGAGTTCAGAAATCCCGTAATGCACTGAACAGAAACTTAATAAAGGGGAAAATATCAATAAAAGTTCAGATGCTTGAAATGACTGTGTGGAGCTACAAAACAACTTTCGTTCATCAGAACTTTGACTTACATTATAAAGAAAACTTTTGGATGCATTCTTCATAATTTATATTTAGGGTAATAATGCAATAAACTGTTATTTATTTGTTTGGCACTTATTTGTGGCAGGTATATATATCCGACACAAATAAGTGCTAATTTTTAAGCCAATCAACATATTTAATGCTAAATTCCCACTATTGGTAAGGCAGTGTGCTGAACCAATAATAATAATAATATTGTTGTTGTTATAGATAACACAGGACATATTGTTTGCTAGGTTCTATTCTAAGCACTTGACATATGAATTCACAATGACCCTATGAAGTAGGAAATATTAGTATCCCCATCTTTCAGATGAGAAAATGAAGTTTGGGGAGTTTAATTTGCTTGCATAAAGTCACACACTTAATACGTTTGCCAGGATTGGATTCCAGACCGTCTGGCTTCTGGATCCGAGCCGCTATGCTATACTCTACTTGGTAGTGCCTTAGCACATCATGACTTAACGTGCTTACACTATTTATTTTTCTATTCTGAAGAATGAAGTAAACTATGCTATCCTTTATTCATATAACAAATTAAAAGTTTGGCAGAGATTATTCTAAGTGTGTCTCTCAATAATAATGATATTTTTCTTCTGAGAAGAATTGATATAATTAATTTTAAGAGTTTCAGAAGATGATCATTCACATAAATATAATCTAAATTTAGAGAGCTAAAGCTCATAGACTACAACTTTATTCATGAGATTTCTTCTTAATACTGAATCAGTATTCCTTTTCTCATCTAAGTCAGCACATTATAGTGGCAGTTATAGATATTCATTTATTCAAGAATATTACTGAATATTTCTTATGTACTGAGATAATTTGTAGGAATATCCAGCTGGATATGAACATTGAACACTTAAATACATAGATGGAGAATAAAGAACTTTCTGAAAATTTAGAGAAAAAGATTAATACATCAATACATTTCTATTCATACATTGGTTGCCATAAAAATCATGCAAATATATTTAAGCTTGGATTCACCTTCATTTCTCAATGACAACAGACAGCCACGTGAGGAGAATTCAAAATGCAGGAGTATAAAGCAGCATCTCATTGTCCTTCACCAAGTCATCATAGTCTTCATGTCTTCTTATAAGACGATGTATCTGTGCTTGTTTAAAAAGGATGCTCCTCAGTCTAGTTATTTATAATGAGTACCTTGTAAAATGCTTTCAGATACCACAAGAGGAATAGTTTCTTCAAATACTAATTGCAAAGTACATAAATTTCTGAAATAAAATAACTACACTTCCTATGACTTCCTCACTGTATTTTCTTATTTTCTGGTTGGTTGGTTGGTTGGTTGTTTTTCTTAGACTCATTATGGCTCATTCTACCAAGAGCTTGAACCAAAGAGCAGACAAAGAATAAAAGGAAATTCGCAATGTTCAACCAAAGCATTTTCTACAGTTAACTGTATTCTAGTAGATAATAAAAAGAAGATGATTAAGAAAACAAGTTTCTGTGCCCGTGATTTTTCATCCTGTGCCCCAACTACAAGAAACGAGGCAGCACGGAGCCCAGGAACTGCTCTTGAACTGCCTGGTTGTACTTCCAAGTCACTTTCACTTGAATATTTTACTTTTCTTCTAAATTAAGCCCAGTAAAGTCAGTATTTCTTCATCTTTTCTCTGGGGTATACCAGTTCCTAGAGCTCTAATTAATATAAATGCTTTGAAAACAAAGAGCAGAAATTTTAAAAACCAGTGAAGTAATACTGGTTTAAAGTACAAAACATATCAGTGACTTGATTGTGTTAACATAGAAGGCAAATATCACAATAAGACATTTCATACTCATGAGCTTATTATATAAGAAGTCATAAAAAATAGTAAACAACTACTGGAACAAATAAAAAATGCATGTTGTTGTAAATAACAGGAAGGAAAAGTGCCTGAGGGTTACAAAGATTCATAAAAGGGGGCATGTCCATTCTGGGGTGTCCAGGAAGGATTCTCTTCTAAACTTGGATATTAGATGTGACTGTAAAAAGATGAGGTCATTTACTTGGTTTTTTTACCCAATCATAGACAATGATACTATGAACGCTTTGTACACATTTCTTTGTATATGTCATAGTATTGCTGAAGGTAATGTATCTAGGAGTATAATTACAGGGTTTGAAACTGTGCGTATTTTTACATTTACTATATTTTGCCAATTTATTTTCCATAGGGTGTATTCCAATTTACATTTCCACAGTCATTATATCAGACACCCCTGGTTCCATATCCTCACTGGTATTTGGTATTATCCAATTTTTAATTTTTTACCAATCTGTTAAGTGTGAAATGGTATTTCCCTATGGTTTCGCATCTCCCTGACTACATGTGCATTTAAAAATCTTTTATGTGCTCGTTGGCCATTCTCTCCTATAAACTGCCTGTTCATTTACATCTCCTGTTTTTCTATTATTTGTATAGTTTTACTTATGTTTAGATTTTTAACTTATAAATGCTAATTGTTTTTTCCTTTGATGCTTTGCAAATATCTTTACCCAACTCTGGCCTGTCATTTTACCATTTTACTTGTATATATACATGTATGTGTGTGTGTATATATATGTGTGTATATATATATATACATATAAATGGATTACAATCATTTTGTCTTCATCAGTTTAGATGCTATAGAGTGGTGGCTTATAAACAACAAAAATTTATTTTCACAGTTCTGGAAGCTGGAAAACCCAAGATCAAGGTGCCAGTAGATCCAGGGTCTGGTGAGGGTCCTCTTCATAGACAGCTGTCTTCTGATTGTGTCCTCACATGGCTGAAGGGAGGAGGGATCTCTCTGGGGCCTTTTCAATAAAGGCACTAATCGCATTCATGAGTGCTCCACCATCATGACTTCCTCACCTCCCAAAGGCCCTACTTTTTAATATCCTCACAGTCAGGATTAGGTTTCAACATATGAATTTGGGTAGAGACACAAATATTAAAACCATACCATTTCCTTTATTTTTTCATTTCAATATAGTTGACCTAATCAATATTAATCAACAATTCCTTCATTGGTTTGCTTTTTGTGACTGACTCAAGAAATTTTCCTGTAAACTAAAATCATAAATGGATTCTCCTATTTTATCAAAAATTGTTTAAGCTTTGCTTTTTATTTCAGTTTTGAATGATCTGAAATATATCTTTTGCATGCAAAAAGAAGGGTTCAATTTCATTGTTTTATATATGGATTATCAATTTCTCCAGCACTCTTTCATTGAATAATCCATTCTTTCCCTCCTGATCTGAGTGGCTAAATGTTATATTGATCTTATGAATTTGACAATTGCTGGGCCAGTACCAACTGTCTTAATTATTAAAGTTTATACTTTTATGTCTAGAGGACAACTCACTTCAACTTTTTTTCTTCCCTTGAAAGGGTTTAAAACAGAACTGCAGTTTTAAAATATCACAATGACTGCATAGGGAGGGCCAAGGGTGAATTTGAGGAAATCAGCCAAGTGCAAGGTGAGGTAGCTGGCACTAGGGAGGTGGTGGTGGAGACAAAGAAATGAACACAGCAGGTGTTTAGGAAGTAGAATAGGCATCGTGGTTGGCTGGATATGTCTGATGAGGGAAAGCAGTGTATCAACAGCCTCAATATTCTTGTTTCAGGAAATACATGAGTGGAAGGTAGATACTACCAAAGGAGGGTCAAAAAAGATCTCTTACTTATCCAGGAACTAGCAACTTTATGCCTCAGGCCAGCATTAGACTGAGTTTTAACACATTAAAAAATATGCATGTACTGATTGTTATCTAATGGTTCATTTATATTTCCTAACTGTCCCTGCACTCCATTTACTTGCCTTAAAGGAAAAAAAAAGAATGTTAGCAAATAGATCTTACTTGAATACATGAGGCTGAAGGACAAACTGTTGGCACTGTAGATTCTGATACTATTTCTTAATTAAATGGCTTTTCTTTTGAATAACATATTATCTCTACAAGATATTCATTTCAGATTTGTCCTGGCCAGATTTCCTGCTGGTTTAAGCATTTTATAATATTTTCTAGAGATTCCACTTTCCACCTAATTATTCTTCTTACTGACATTTAAGGAAATTAAGACTTATGCAATGTTAGAATAGGAAGGAATTTAAATATTGTCAAGATATCTCACCCACCCCCATCACCTCAAGGGAAGCAGTTGTGACACAGAAGTTAAGAGCTTAGACTCTAAGCTAGACTACCTGGGTTCAGTCCTTCCCTAAATATTGTGGGATTTAGGAAGTTATTTAACTCTCTCTTCCTTCCATTTCTCAGATTGAGGAGGCAATACTATTACTACTTCACATAGTTGTAATTTCAATTATATGTGTTTATACATGTAACAGTGTGGCCTGTGCCTGGCACATAGTAAGTGGTCAGTAATATTGGCTACTTTGTTATTCATTTCACTTTTGTAGAAGAGATTCTTGAAGTCCCAGATGACTGCCAATTGCCCTCTATCACCTAGCCAGCCAGTTAGGCATAGAGTTAAAACCAGAATCTACTTATTTTCTTCCTGAACTAATGTTTTTCCCAGAACTCTTGATTACATGTCCCCTCAGCCCAATACATATATACATGAAAGTAAAACGTGCATCCTGCACTAGAATATTTTCATTCATTTAAGAATTGTTTATTGTTTTCTATTTGCCAAGGGAAAAGAAAAAAGATAGCTATAAGTAAACTATAACAGCAATGAATTATAATTTAATGAATGAAGTAATTCTAGAAGACACAATCAGTGTTTCAAGAAAATCAATATAGCAGAAAATTAGTATCAGTTTCTCTCACAGGTGATCTATTCTGAAGAGTACCAAGACCTATCACAACCTTCGCAGAACACAGAGCAAGCGAGTATCCAAATCAGCCAGTAAAGGTAGAGACAGAATGTATCTAAGACCTCAAGGAAAATAAAAGTGTAAAAGAAAAAAAAAATACGTGGATGGAGAAAAGCTTTACAAAACTTTGAGGTTACTTTCTGACCCAATTTTGCATGGCCTGAATGCCAGTCATGAGAAAAAAGTCAATAAATATTTTGACCCATTATGACCAGCTATGAGTATATTAAGGGAAGTTTTGGCAATTTGCTAAACCTGAATGCTTGTCCAGACTCATGGCTGTAAATCTGTTACATCATTTAATCATAAGTAGGGATATATATTTTTAATAAGGTTAACATACTTCAAATAAAATAATCATTTCCCTTATGTAAAAGTTTAAAATCCAATCCATGAGGATACATTTAAGAGTAGCATAAATTGTTAACCTGAGGAATATAGCAGAATTTCAGAGTCTTCACTGCAAAGTGTATGATCCGTGAGAAGGGAGGGCTGGGTGCAAAGACTATAATTTGGGTTAGTCTGAAGTGTTACAGCAATTTTTGATATCCATTATTTTTTAAACAGCATAGGGGAAAGAGTGAATAAAGGTAAGAGACAAAAACATTAATCTCCTTCCACTAGCTTAAACGTGGTAAGGTAAGATACTTCCTGTTCTATATAGAAAATTCCATCTGAGGTTTATTTTTTAAAGGATCACTGTTCTTAGGAAAGTAAGATAAAAAGCAAAACCTCACTACCACGCCACTGTAAAAGTTCTTGCTGTTCTACGAACACAATTGTATTTTGGGAAAAATCACATTCTCCACTTGCATATTCACATAGGGTAAACTCTGGTTAACCTCATGGAAAGTAGGCATGGTATAGATGTTATGAATGGGTTTAATTCTTGATCTCTTTAAAGTAGTATTCTGTGGCCATTAAGACCTCAGGATTTAGCAAGAAACATATCTGGTGTATAAAACTGATTCTTCTACTTACTATCTCTTACCATTGGCAATTAAATTGATTTCTTGTCTACAAAATGAGGAAAATAATAGGCATCTCCCAACACTGTTTTAGGGATTGAATGATATTATGTCTATAAAGCCCCTAGAAAAAAATCTTGCACTTACAAACCCTGAATAAATGTTAGCAATTATTATTATTATTAAAATAACAACATATTCTACCATGTTTAAATTATATACTTGGACAATATGTGTGCCCAGTCAGAGAATTTTTTTTCCACGGTTCAAATCTCATGCTTTAAAAACTGGTCTACTCTCAGTTCTTCTGGGAAACCTACTGTGGACATTCCAGCAGCAACTGATTTCTCCTCCTCTGCTAAATATGACATATAATTTATTGTTATTTTTATGAATTTTCAATGAATTTTTAATGTCTTTCATTGTCTTTGATATTTTATAGTTTCATCACGAGTGTCCAGGTATGGATTTTTTTTTTTTACCGTGCTTAATATTCAAGCACTCTTTTGAAGCAAAGAATCAAGTCTTTTTTTTTTTTTCTTTTTTGCATCTGAAGAAAACCTTTCTCCTTCTAATATCCCCAATAGATATAAGACCATACTGGTCATCTCTCCTCTATTTTCCTTTAACACTTTTTGGTTCTTTATTTTCCAGCTGTTTATATGCTTGCACTACACATTTTACAGGTTCTCTGTTTTCATGGGGGATCTTCTGTCTTACCTGCTGTGGCAGACTGTTATCTTCCCAAAACAGCCTCTAGGGAAGGTTCCTCTCAAAAGCCAGCTGCCGTGTCACAGGAACAACGACCCTTGAAGGATCTGGAAGATGAGATTCCGTGTGCTGTGGTGAGAGACAGAGAAACCAAGCAACCCCCATGAGCCAGACATGTCACCGCAGGGCCACGATGGATGTGGATCCTCCAGCTACGGCCCTCAAACTGGGTCTGAGATGAATATTGTGGCCCACCTTGAACTCTTCTCGAATTTTCATCTCTCAAAAAGGTAAACAAAATAAAATGACTATTTTGAGATATTAATGTTGTGGGAGTAGATTTTTACCTAGCAATTGTTATAAATGAAACAGATGCTCCTTCTTTTACCATTTTATCCACTTTAATATGATTTTGGAGCTTCTTCATTCCTGGGTGTCTATGATGTCCAACTCTTGTTTGACTGATGATTCTCTTTCATGTTAATACATTTCTTTCTATGCTTTTTTGTTTTGAGTTAGTTTTTAACAGCAGAGGGATGGATTGATTTGTTTGTTTATTTATGAAGAAGCTAACGTGCCTCTTTGCAGCTCTTTTGCCCCCTATTAGAACCATAAGGTTAAAATAAGTCTTCTCACTTATTTTATGTTAATTTTACATGCAGCAGTTCACGCCTCGAGGTTTCCAATTCTTGCAATTGGCTTTTTCCTCCATTTCATTCAAGGATCTGCTTGGTGGCAACCACCCTGGCTACATCCTGGACAGGATGTAGAGTTTCTCTAGACTCCCTATTGTGAATAGAGCAGCACTTTGAGACACCCAGCGTTAGGTAAGGATAGTATTTTATGCTCCCTCCTTTGTGCAGAATCTCAGATTTTCTTTCCTCTTGTCCTTGATAATAACCTCCAGTCACTAGCCCTAGAATCTTTTCCTAGGTACAAACCAACCTGATGGCCATGGTGTCATCTCCCACTTACTGTTCTGTGTCCTTCCTCATTTCTGGCCTGTTACGACTTTCAAGTTTGACAACAAAGTTTTCAAAATTATCTCCTTGAGGAGCGTCTTCCACCATAGCACAAAACTAGGATGAGTGCCACTTCACCCTAACAGTTAGAAAAGGCTGTTAAACAACACCACCTCAGAGCAATCCAACACCAGGCTCTCCCTCTCTGTACCTCGGTCCATCTCTGTAAACTTCTCTTTCAGAGAAAACTCAGGTTCCCAAATGCTTATATAGATGCTCATTTACTTAATTCTACTATACACATAAAGTCATTTTAGAATTTCCACTTCCACAACATTAACAAAAAATTTACAAAGAAAAGTCCAAAATTTTCTTGTTTTTTTTTCTTTTTATCTCTAGAGCATATTCCATTGAAACCATATATGACTGAAAATACAGGCTGTTCAAAAGTTACCTGGATTAGTTCTGTATTTCTTTTCTGATATGTTAGTGTCAATGTGATATGATATGCAGTTAGTTTTAGGGTTCTGCCACATCCTTGTTGATTTAAATACATATATATGGAATATTTTTGTTTTGTTTTTAATACACCTAAGCCCATACTTTCTTCAAACAGTTTTATTGAGGGATAATTTACATACTATCAAACTTCCTCATTTTATATATACAATTCAATAATTTTTGTTGTTACAGAATTACACAATAGCCATAGTCTAATAATGGAACATTCCTATTGCCCCCAAAAGAGACATTATATCCATTTGTGACATTCTACAGTCTCACCCACACTTCTAGGTAACCACTAATTCACTTTCTGTCTCTATAGATTGCTTATTCTGGACATTTCATATAAATGGAATCACATAACATGTATCCTTTTTATTCTAGCTTCTTTACCTTAGCACTATGTTTTTAAGATTTACCCATGTGGTAGTACATATAAGTACTTTTTTCTTTTTATTGTCAAATATTCTTTAGAGTAGATATATCACATTTTTTAAATCACTCACCTATTGATGGACATTTGATTCATACAGTTTTAATATTTCAAACATTGTGATTCCAAAGGGCAAAACTGTACCAAAGGATATATTCAGCTAAATATTCCCTTTTATCTCTTTATTCTCATTCATTATTTTTACATAATCTATTTCACTACTATCTCATTTTACTCTCCTGGTGTTTCTCTTGTACATGTGCATGTGTGTATGTATTAGTGTGTGTCTGTATTATTTTTTTGAAATGTTTTTTCACATATATTGTCCCTTTTTCAATTGTGCTTTCTATTTTCATATTTTTTAAAATTGAAGTATTTGTCATATAATAAAGATAGATATTCACTTGTGTTATATGTTGCAAACATTTCCTCCTGGTTTTCATTTCTATTTTAAATTTTGTTATAATGATATTGTGATGCATCTTTTTAATGTAATCAAACTTATCTACCTTTTGTGACTAGAATTGAATCATTGTAATAAAGTATTTCTTAGATTTTCTTCATATTAAATTCATATCTTATTCTAGTTCTTTCATGGTACCATTTTTAAAATTTATTTCTGATCCATTTGAGGTAGATTAAATTTCCATGGACCCTAAGGTTGATTTCTGATTTTTGTATTCTCTTTAGCTTGTTTGTTTAAAAGCCAAGAACAGACTTTTACAGACTTATACTATGTTTTATGAGCTTGTAAGTCTAGTTTACCCTATTCTGGTTTTGTGGGTATTCTCAACAATTCTTGCATATTTAATTTTCCACATAAACAATTGTAGGAAATATTTAATTCCAAAAAAAACCATATTCTTATTTTATTAGTATTAAATTAATAAGTTAAGTTGCAGAGAACTGATATCTTTATGATAATGTGTTGTCCTATCTCCAAGTAATTATGCTTTTAACAAAAGAATTAATAAGCAAATCAAATCTGCCTTGGTGCCTGATTAACCTATAATAAAATATTAAAGCCCATCTGATTAGATTTGTCATGTTAACTTTATCTCTCCATGTGGGCAAGCAAGTATCTGAGTCTGGGAAAGGTTAATATTTGAAATCTGCTCATACTCTGCAGAAGTAGCAGCAATTTTGGGGCGAGATCAGTACTTACAGTAATCTCAGGAAATAAGCTCAAGATTAACATTCTTGCTCGAGGAAATTTATTCCCCAATTAGATCTGCATGATTTTTAGTAGCTTCTTCTTATTTTCAGTACTTTTTGATTCCAACATGTTTTAAAGCTCATTTTATTTACCTAAGTAAAATTCATAAAATTTTAGTTTGCTTTGCAATTTTTCCTTCAAAATGCTTTATTTTCATTCATTTCTTATTACTTTTGGTACTTCTTTTTAATTCTAACTTATTTTAATGTTTATTTTATTTATTTATTTTTAAACATTTTTACTTTCCTTTTCAATTTTTCTTCAAATTGCCACTGTCTTTTAACAGGTATTCCCCAGTATCAGAGGAAAATTTATAGGTGACAATGACCACAAAGTTCTTTAGATGGCAAGACACCTTAAAAAAATAGAAACCCTAAATATGGATAGAGTTTTAATACTTGATTTAAAACAATGTGGTAGATAATTGGGCTGATCATATTTTCTGTTTTTTTCTTATGTCAGTTTTGGTAAGTTGTCTCTTCAAGAATACATCTATTTCATTGAAATTAAAATTTTTCAACTAAATTTTTTTCATAATATACTCAATTTTTACTAACTGTATGATCAGTGCACTTGAAAAGAATGTGAATTCTGGCATTATTGGGATTGAGTTCAGTATACATATACACACACACATACATATACACACATACATATTAAATAGGTTAAAACTGTTAACTGTGTTTTTCAGGTCTACTGTACTCTTACAGGTTCTGTATGAGTGTTCTGTCAGCTATTGAGCTACCTTTTATATATGTGAATCTGCTATTTCCTCTTATATTTCTTTTATTTTCTGCTTCATATTTGTTGAAGCTATGATATTGCATACATAGCATGGTGCTATCTTCTTGCACGGGTAACCCTTTATCATATACAAAATGTCCCTCTTCATTTTAATGATGTTTCTTACCTTAAAGTCTAATGTATTTTCATTAATGTAGGCACACAAGCTTTCTTTTGGTAGTATTTGCATGCATATAATTTTTTTCCATACATTCCTTCTCAAAATGTGTTTATGTTTAAGATGCATCTCTTGTGGGTAGCCTATAGTTCATTTTTTATCCAATATTTCATTTTTAATCTTTTACCTATTTAGTTCATTTTAATTAATGTAATTATCTTTATTTAAGTTTATATTTATCTTCCTTCAATTTGTTTTCTATTTCTGTTAAAAAATTATGTTTCTTTTTTCTTTTTTTCCTTCTTTATATTAACCATGTATATTTTTGTTATTCTTATTTCCCACAATTATATCATTATTTTAATATTCTCTTAGTTACCTTGGAGATGATAATCTGTATCATCGACTAACATAATCTGTGACAAATTATTTCTTTACAACTTCTCCAGTAATGCTACAAAATAGCACAATTCCAATCACTACTCTCCCTCCTTTTGCAATATTGGTTTCACATATTTTAATTACAGATATATTTGAAACTTTTTTAATATAACAATTTTTTATTTTATGTAGCATTTTTTAATATTTATACTCATACTCACCTTGGCTAGTATTTTTATTCTTTTATATATTTTTTAATTTCATTTTGTTCATGGATAATATTCCTTCTGTTAAAATAATTTGCTTTTAATGTCAGCCTGCTAATAATTTTTGTCAGATATTTTATGTCTGAAAATATTTTTATTTTACCTCCATTTTGGGAGAACATTTTTGCTATGTATGCTATACTAGGTTGGCAGCATTTTCTTACAGCACTTTTAAAATATCATTTTACTATCTTCTTGCTTCTGTTCTTTCTTGCAGAAGTCAGCCTTCACTCTTACTTTGCAGGTAATAAATCTTTTTTCTCTGGTGCCTTTTAAATTTTTCTCTTTAGTTTCAGTGTTCAGCAGTTTGTTCATTTTATTTTTATTTCTTCCATAGCCTCTGCTTCCTTTCTAAAATATAATTTTTGCATCATTTCCATGATGTAAAACCTAATGCAGTCCACATCTTTTGAATTTTGCATATTATATTCATACCTGTTTGTCTTAGCCAAACTTCTAGAGGTACAGAATGACAATCAGTGCTGTATCATTTCCTTACAGGTACCTATAAAGACATTCCATGGTACTTGTTATGTAAAGAACGAATTTTTAAGAATTAACTGAATTAAAGTAGAATTGACATCCTCCTGTGAAAACTGAGGATACGACAAAGGTATTTGCCAACTAGGAGCAAAGGGGGCAGATCTTGTCTCTCTTATCTCTCCAGCCTTGGATCCACCATGCGTGGCAGGCACACCTGTATATGCACGATCTCTCACATCCTGTGACAGAACTGTATCAAATATTCAGGCAAACAGTTGTGCTTTTGCCATCTCTGAATATTCTGACATCTGATGCTGACCATATCGCCCAGTTTGTTCCAAATACTTTTCATTTACCAAGGTAACTGATAGTATTTTTCAAATAGTTATTCAGCATTACATGGAGTTTATGTTTTTCAGCACAGTGAAAATTGTTATGGAACCTTTGTCTTTTGGATTAAGAAGTAATTGGCCTAATGAGATTCGGTGTTAATTTCTAAAATTCCTGCCCTATATTGTAACAGAGTAAGGAAAAAAAAAAAGGAGATATGCTTCACAATCTATCTTAGCTATCCTACACAAAGTATGCCTAAAACAAACAATGTTCTGTTGTCATCCAAATATAAGCTGTTCATAAATATAAATAAAATTATAAACGTAATAAAGTATAAATAAATTAAAAGATAAAATATTTCTATCTGCCTCCCAAGCACAGCTCAAATTAAAAGCCCTTGAAATTCATGTCAAATTGACTTTAATTTTGTTGTCACTTAACTAGTTTACAAAACAATATACCCTTATTTCTCAAATGTTTAAGCCTCAAAAAGATCTAAGGTCAAATCAAAGAACACTTTTACTCAAACCAAGAGCAAAAAGAAGTAAAAATGTCCATACAAAAAAGTTGAAGATTCTCATATTTTATGATAATAATTCTGATCGCCTTCAGCTTAAAAAATATCAGGGTACTTCTACTTGAATGATCTATTCATGTGTTCTCACCAAGCTGCCCTTAAGTACTGTAATTAGAAATCCATTAATAACATCAGGTTTTTCTTTGCCCAGTAGAGGGCAGTGCTACATATGGAAACCAACATATTTCTAGGTTCTAGGAGAGTTTGTGAATGAATGACCCCATTAACTCCTGCACCTAGAATAACTCAGTATTGCTTCTTGATATAGAGAATCAAACCCAAAGGAACTACGTGGAAATAGAGATATGGAGAATGGAAATGTGCATACAGCTAAGCAATACTTACAGAGCTGTGGCAGCATTGATAACAGTAATGTTAATATTTAACGTGAGTAGTAGAGGTGTTTTCAAATAATAAGTCAAACAGAAATGTACATGAGAGTCAGAAATTAGAATTAATATTCAGAATTAATATTTTAAAAACATATAAATTATCTTTTATTTTTCTTCCTGCTTACTGGAGTTGAGATAGGTAAAGTCCTTGAAGATTAATGCTCTGAAAGACATCGTAATTTAGTTTGATGTCAATTCTAACTTTCTAACTTTCTAGCTTTTGCTCCTGTTGAATATCTACAGTGATTGTTTCATTCTTTTGAATCAAAAATTCTAAATTCATGGTCCAGTTTTAGTTCAGTATATATCTTATGATGATATCAATATCCTAGCACCAAAAATTGAAGTAATATTTCCTAATAAACATCATTCTCAGATATATTGAAATAATAACAAAAATAAGATTTTTTTCAGCATTTCAGCACTTTAAAAATATGAGAGCTGTAATATGTGTATCTGATCCTTAGAAGAAAACAACATCTACTTTTTTCCACTATATATAGTTTCATTTGTTTCTACTCTATAAATTTATCAAACTAGCTTCTAAAAACTGTCATGTTAATTTGTCAATTATACAAGTTTCACATATAGCCTCTTAGATAAAATGTTTACCTTCAAATATTTCCATAAAACTTCTTAATTTTAATCACTCCCTTAAACCTATTTGATTTTTATTTGTAAATAGAAGTGTAATTAATTATTTAGAAAAGGATTGATTCTGGATATTTAGTCTTTAGATCCCTTTTTCAGACTTAATATTTAGGCAGAAGGAGTTATATCTTCTTTATTTTATAAGGTGCTTAGAACTAAATATATGAAGATGATGATGATAGTGGTGGAGCTTCCACAGGATTTATTCTCCACTACATTTAACTCTCAACTACGAGAAGTGTCTGAAAAAACAATGGAATAAGCACAAACTTGAGTTAGTTTCCAGTTAGTTCATATGTAGTACCAAAACCAACACTGCCATATGCTGACTGTCCTACTAAAGCTCTTCACACGGAGGAGAAGAAATTGGAAATTGACAGAAAATTATCATTCAAAATAGTTACTTAAAAAAAAATACTATCTACAAAAATCTATAGGAAACAACTACAAATTACTTTATATTGAATTATTTGACCTGAAAATATGAACCCAAAATCTTCTGTGATCATGAAGAATTCATTGATATAAACTATTAAATGAGAAGAAAGAAGAGCTAATCCAAATGAGAGAAAATTATTTTATGACTTATAGTGAAATGCTGTTAGTTTAGTTTTAGGTTCTGCTCCTCTTTATCTGGTTAAACTTTGCTATCATATTAGTTAATTGGGTGCAATATTATGTTCCTGGCAAGGTTGAAGCAAGTATATATACAGGCAAATGTATATGAAACACCTCATTATGTCCAGATGTGCTTGTGACTAATATATGTTGATGACTCCTATTATCTCTGCAAATCACTTTTTATTTCATGTTGGGCAAATTATTAAAACTTCTTTGAATCTCTTCTTCACCCCTCACATTAGAATTATAATACCCATCTATCTTACCAAAGAGTGGTGTTAATTTGAAATGAGATGATAAATGTGGAAGTGTGAAAACATTTTGGAAGTGAAAAAATGCTTTATAAATATCTGGATATATAATTAATTGGGAATATATGCAGAAATTAAAACTGGCATAAGAGAAACTCTATTGCATACTACATCATTTACATCATTTGGGGAAATTATTTAAAAAGATCATTTTGAATGAAAAGGTTGCATTGGCTTGTAGCAAGCAGATCATTATCTATAACACCATCATAATTTGTATTTGCTTTGTGGAAATCATGTTTACATTTTTCAGTTTTGCCTGAATACTGATGGGTTCATTTAGTGAGCCAGAACTAATGGTGTTAAATATATGCGTAAAGTACAACACTTCCATGATTTACATTTTTCCTTTAAAGATAAATTTTATGTTTAAATAGGTGGGTTTTAAACTTTCACTCAGTGGGAAAATTTTACTAACAACTCACTGATAAGAAAACCCTGGTCTGCATAATAGAGATTTATATTCAGAATTACTGTATATCCTGTGTCTCCTACTTGGGAGTTCTTTAAGGGACTAAGGTCAGGATGTCGTAAGTATTGTCTCTGAAGAAAGCAATGCATCTTACATCCCTCTAGACGGTCATCCACAATAAGCACCATCAGAAGCCATGTCCTTCCCAGATTAGGAAAAAAAAACACAAAAGAAAAAGTGCTCCTCAGAAGAAAGTGTTCCTCCGAAGCACTTTCTCAGAAGAAAAGATGCTCCTTTCAGCTGCTCTTCTCTCAGACAACAATGGACGCCCTGTCGCAGTCTCCCTGAATGCCCATTCAGAGCTGCCTTCCTCAGTTCATAAGGAAAAAAACAAACTATTTATGTGCTTTAACAAACATTATTAGTAGCTCTGGGCATTAGTAATACTTATCTGTCCATCAGTTTGTTTGTATAACTTGTTTAATCTAGAATTTCCCATGCCCCTATATACACACACACACACACAACACTAACTATATCTATATCAATAGATAAATAGATAGCTAGATAGACAGATAGAATCTTTGAAACTTGAGGAATTGTCAGGCCAAAGGCACTACCTTTGGTAACTCATCCCTCTAATGGTCCATAGTCATAAGAACAAACGGGGTATGGGAGAGACAGTGTCTATTCTGATGACGAAATGCCCCAGACAAGGGTAACTTTAGAGACCTATATAAATTGTCTTCTTAGTAGGTGGACGTGAGATCCCACAGTAACTCCAGCTACATAATAAATCATTAAGAACGTCATATATTAGTACACACATAACTTACAGTTCTTCCTCTTTTATACATAAAAATACATTTTTTCCAGTTCCTAAAACACACCATGCTGCTTCCTACCACAGTCCCTTTTCACATCCTGCTTGCTCAACCTGGAACAAAATCCCCCTGCATGTAGGTCAGGCTCCTTTCATTCAGATGGGCTGTCGTAGAACTGACACCTTCCCTTAGGAGTACTGTCTGTAAACATCTGTCACACGACTATTTTATCATCAGCGTGTCTTCCCCACTAGACTGGAAGCCACATAAAGGGCAGGGCTGGCGTTTACTTTCTCATCCTTGTGTCTAGAACCCTGTGCACAGTGCCAAGCTCAGAGTGGGTGCTCAGTAAATTTTGCTGGATAAAGTTGGGAGGGGTAGACATTTGAAGCAGAGAAGCACTAATTCACTTTTGCAAGAATTTCAGGCTATTGTGCCTCATTTTAAAATGCAAAAGATATTATGGGACTGCTTTATGGCTAGGAACATAGAAAAGAGGTAGCTAAGCTGAGAAATAATGAGGTACTTGAAAGCAAAGTGAATGATGCACGTAACAGCATCAAATGCCATGGAAAGGTAGAACAGAACTGTGAATTGGAGGGAAAAGAAATGATGTGGCAAAAAAACCCATAACATCTGTGGAAAATTTTTAAAAGAAACTGATGGTAGATAGAAAACTGATCCAAGGACAGTGAGAGGTAAATTGGAACATTGGTCCATGCACATTGGAGGAGGTGGTGGCAGAGCATTATCATAAAAGGAAGATGATGAAATATTGCTGATGGAAGATCTACCATGATGGATCTTGGGAATGTTCTCATACAGCTAAGTATAGCTGCTTGCTTAATTATTTTAATGTGAATTTAACCAGTTAAAATGATATCATGATAATATCTGAATATGATAGAACAAAAAAGTCACAGAATCCAATCCATGGAAAGTTAGAGAGTTCGATTCCTGGTTATTACAACAAGAAACTCAGAACCACGTAGCTGAGTGCTCTGTTGCAGCTGCCTAAGCAGTTAGGGAGGGAACAAAGGTCAACTTTTATGCCACTGTATTTCACATCAATATTACAAAGGCTTATTAGAATTTGTAACACATTTTCCAACATTTTTTAAAGGAACAAGAAATAAAATGCCCTTGTTATACAAATACAGTTTCTGCTAATTAAATCATAATTAGTTAAAACCATGTAATTCTATTTAATTTGATTATATGCCTTTATTCTTCAGAATAAGAAAGAGTGTCTCTATGGTTATACTTACATTTTTCATTTGGTAGGTATCCAAGTACAGCTTTTTGCAAGTTATGTATAATATAAGCTAAAAATAATGTCTGGATATTTGTTTCAGAACAGAAGGAGTTCTAGACTAATGTGGTAAATGGCATTCCCCCAGCTGCACCCATAACTATTCCATTTCGGTTATAGAATCAGCTCCAAGACTAGATAGAACCTAAAGTGTCTATCTTCATGCACTTTAAGTTCGTGACATTCAAAATTTTAGGGATGGGAATACAGTTGCTACTATGTACTTTAATTGATAGGTAAAGTGGTGAATTCTAACCCATTTCTTTCATTTCATTTATTTGAACAATATTTGAATGGACAAACACAGGCAAAAGGTATTGAAATAGGAGCTATGAGGGAAAGAAAAATACATATAAGACACAGTCCTTTGTCCACGTCATCTTATGGTCCACTAAGGGAGAGTGCCATGGCATACATATTTTCCCGTCTTTCAAATTCATTCATACACCCTTGAAACCCACATAGGAATCGTGGCTATGCCAAAAAAGAGTAAAAAATCATTATTACTTAGCTATATAAGAATTAAATAGCATTACAAGCATTAAATTAATAATTTAATCAGAATTAAATTATTTTCTTTCAGTCAGTTTCTTTCCAGAGCAACCACATCTTCAATTAGAGCCACAGGGATAATTTCTAAATGTTGGGAATTTTATTCTAAAGAACATCAAAAAGACAAATAAAAAAAATTCCCAAACTCTATTCTGTAAATATTGTTTTAAACATTATATTTTTCAGACATTTATTTTCCCCAATTTCAAATAAATCTTTCTAGCCAGGCAAGGCCTATTTAATCATCTGAAAAAGAAAAAGAAAATAAGAAATAGGCATCATGGTACCCTGAAATATACCATCCTATGTATCAAGGATCTGGCCAAGAACGGGTTTACTTATTTTCACCAATTCCGTAGGACCAGAAGCACTTTGGAAATAGTGGGGAATGGCATTGGATAATCACTGGCAGAGTTGAAGAGCTCTAGAACCATTTGCTGATTGTGACAGGGGCTTTGTCCAAAAGTGAGCATATTTTACTTTTTGTTAGAGACGGATTGGCAAGAACCAGCAGCCCCATGGATAGTCATTAATTTTAATTGAATGAATTGAATGTCCGGTCTAGACACAATTTTTCAAACCCAATTAACAAGGTACTTAAGATATTGGCAAAAGTCACTGCAAGGCTTTGAGTTATAATTTTAAGAATTTGAAAGATGAGCCAGATGCTTGGAAATCATAAAGGAGTCAATGCAGTAATTTTAGTTGAAAAAGGACTGACAGATGATACGGTATGCTCTGGGAAGCTCAACTTATTTGTATACTTGTGCACAAGAAATTTGAACACAAATGTCAGCTTTTAAACACCTGGATGAGAGCAGGGAACTAGAAAACAAATCGCACTGCCTCAGAAAGAAAAAGTTATGTCAGATTCATTGCATATTTCACTGTGAATAGGATCCAAAATTAACATCCTGTGGTGGGAACACCTTTTGTCTTTTCAAATATTATCTAACTTGTGGAAAATATTCAGATTTTATTCTTTCTTTGGCAAAGTTTTAATATTTTTCTCATCTAAACTGACCCATTACTTATATTTTGTCATCATGCTCTAGGCTAAATTTTACCAAAGACTCACATTATACAGTGTGGCATGTGTGTTTAAAATTTGTATCACAATACATCCCAGTATTACATATTATGCTGCCTAAAATAACTGTGTTCGTATGAATTTACTTGTTCAATTTGATCTACACAATGTTCTTGTGTGCAAGGCAGTGCTGGTTTTGCTAAGTCAGTTTAGAGAAGAGAAGGTTATCTAGGCTGTCTCGGTGGGGCTGAGATGAAGCTAGCAGAAGACTGTGGCTGAGCTCAGGAAGCTTCGGGGCTGTCATATGGAGTGAGGTCTTGGCGCACAGCAGGCAGTGGGGGTGAGCCCACAGGGGAGCCAGCGTAGGACTAGAGGACAGATGCCCTGCGCTGAGGCCAACAGGCAAGAAGAAGCTGTGAGTGGGAGAACGGCCCCGCTGGGGAGACTGGCGGCAGGCCAGGGTCTTGTGTAGAACAAGTCAGAGTGAACAGGATAAGGTGGTTGTCACAAAGGCTGCCCATACTGTAAAAGGATGTGAAAGAACCCTTTTGTGTGGCCCTGGCTACAAGCTTCAGGGGTGGAGTTAAAGACTGATGAGACCCACAGAAGGCAGAGAGAAATGGTTGCCAAAAACCTGAAAATGTTAATTCTTAACTTATTGAATTGCATGTATAGAATATTATTATAATACTACATAGCATATCACATAGTAATGTTATTATCATATATTTATAGTAAGATATCATATATTATGTACATACACATTTTTTTCACACATGAGACTCTGAGAAATGCATGTAATTTACAAAGAGAGAGAGAAAGAGAACCTGCTGGGTACATGGTAGTGTGGCAGGTGCTGGTCATTTTAAAATAAAAGCCTACCTTTTTAATGTATGTGTCTGAGATGAATTTAATCATAACGCAACTGGAAATCCATGCAGGGCTGTCTTTAAGGATCTCAGTTCTCCCGTTGGAGCTAGCCCAGCCAGAGCCCGGGAACACAGTGAGAGTAGACAGAGGCCTCAGGGACTCGGGGGGAGGGAGCCAGCCATGCCTGTGGAAGGGACTGGAATCCTGTCTGATTTTCCACCTCTCAGCTCATCTCAGCT
>VBSM01003039.1:23090521-23111956 GCA_008086735.1 Cheirogaleus medius
AATGGCAGACGATGACATCTCTACCTGTAATCATTCCTCTTCTTTCTTTATTTATTTCCTTTTTCCTTTTTTTGAAGAAAACATTTTTATCTTAAAAGTGGGCACCGAATCTTTGGTGTTTGTGAAGGGATGGGGCCACAGGACCAGCAGGCTGCAACGCCTCTACTCCAATCACTTCCCTAGACACCTGTGTCACTCTTGCCTTCTTCTGTATCTGGCACTTTTCAGTCCTGAGCTTTTCAAGAGTTGCAGAGGGACCAGCTCTGGTGTCGACTTTTGCATTGCCCCCACCTAGCTTTCTACACTGCGCTTTCTCAGTGACCATGCATTCGCACACTTTCCTTCTGCCAAAAGTAATGTCAGATTGCTCTTCCACTATTGTCTCGCTCCCATCTCCCTTTTTGTCATTGTGAGATTATAAATATCTTATACCTTCACGGTCATTTTTGATGGTATTTCAGGTGATGCTTGAGTGTCCCAAAGACCAATCACATGTCTAATGATTCACTAGAAGGACTCACAAAACTGGAGTCCGTTTTATTCACTGCTATCAGTTTTTTTGTTTGTTTGTTTTTTATTTGTCCTCTCTGTATTGTGTCTCTTTTTATGCCTTACGTACTATAACTATTTGTTGTTGTTTTTTTATTTAGTTAGAATTTTACTGGGAGCTGATCACATAGACACCTTCTGCCCATGTTTTCACCATCAATCACATTGTTTGTACAAACAACCCAGGGACAGCAAAATGAACTTATCAGTTTGGAACAAAGAAACCATTGTGAAGGCCAAGTTCCCGGATGCCAACCAAAGGCAAGCCCTGCAAGAGAGAACTTTTAGATCAGTCCTACTATGTTAGCTCTTTTCTGCTCAGCTGATAAAGAGAATAAACATATCTAAGGATACAACCTGTTTAACAAAATTAAAAACACTTTGATCTAGGCAGCCACTCAAAAATGAGGTTTACACTACAATAAATTCATGCTAGAGTTTGTGATGCAGCTAATAAACACTATTGGAAGTCAGAGAAGTAGGGAATTATTTTGACCTGCATCAGCAAAGTTAAATGTTTTGACCTGGATTTTGAAGCATAGGTAGAGAGGAAAAGAATTTAAGGAAGTTTAAAACAGCATAAACTAATATCTGATATTCTGCATTAGTGTTCATTGTCAGATAAAAATAAATAAAATCATCACAGAGGAATGGAATCCTATCAGGAAGCATATGAATATGAGAATTTATAGGTGCAGTACAAGACAATGTTGAACAATAAATTTTGGCATTCTGTTGTAAGCAAAGGGAGGAATGAAAACCTTTTTTCGGGAGAGGGATATAACATAATTGATATTGTAGAGAAATTTATCTGGCTTGGTTCCTACGATGATTCTTTTTAGGTAAGAGTGGAGCCTTATGTTATATACATGTGCAAGCATCTGAGCCAAGGCTATAAAAAAATCAAAAGGTAAGGATTTATTCCAACAAAAGGCTAGAATGAAAGTATGCATTCAAATAACAGGCTGTAACAGGCTGTCACTAGGATGTTCAGGGGAGGAGAGACAGAGGTTAAAAGGAAAATAAGGGAGTTTAAAAGGATGACAATCAGGGAAAAGTCTAGATTTTGGTTCTGAATTTCCTGCCTGCAAAATGAAAGGTTGCTGCAGATGGTCACCTGTGTAGTTCTCATTGTCACTGAAGAAAAAACATTGTCCTAGAAGAGCAAAACTTGCCCCAGATATTACCTGTGATATAACCTCTGCACAGTGGGTTTCATATAGGACAGATTGAGGTCATAGGTGTGCTTTCCTGCAGACCGTTTAGGATGCTCTTCCTTGATGCTGCTTCCTGCAGCAGCCTTTCAGGGAAGTCAGTGGAAAAGCTACCAAAATTCAGCTGCAATTCTGCAAGCTCTCAAGCCCGTATAGTCCCAGGATATAATTCTCTGGTGATCTGACTTAAAGGATGAAATAACAAGAGATAGAGTCAGTTTGGTCTTCCATAGTCATCCATGCAAATAACTTCTCTCAAGTCATCCTCTGATGATGCTAGATAAAGAGTGTCAGGGTGTAGCTCTCTCAAGAGGCTACCCTGAACCTTTTAAATTAGTGGTTTCAGAGCAGCAAGGAGGCAAGAATGGAAAGTCTCTCTTGAGTCTTCGGCTTAGAACCCTCCAAATTCATGACCAGCAAATTATGTTGATCAAAGCAGATCACAGCACTAGCCCAGATTCAAGAGGACTGTGGGTAAACTATATCTCTCAATGGGAGGAATGGGAAAGTCCATTGCAAAGAAGGCAGAGAAAAATGGGATGAGGAGAATTTGTGACTGCTTTTTGAAAGCTAATCTAGCATTAGGCAATAATCATCGAGTATGGCTAACATCTCAAAAAGTGAAAGAAATAAACATCATGAGCCTCTCAGTGGAAATATAAAATATCAACTTTTCAACACACACACACACACAAAATGAAATCTAAATCTAATCAAGTCTCTAGATCTAACAAACTAATCTGGGGATAAGAAATTCAAGGGACAGAAGATCGAGCTATCCAATACCACAGATAAGTCCATACTGGGTTGAACTTAATAGTGCAAGCAATCTGATTCCTTCCAACCAATAAACTTCAGGAAAAAATAAAAGTTAAATTACAAAGGCAAAGATTGGAAAAGGAAAAATAAAACTGTCTTGTTTGCAGATACAATGAATCCCTACATAGAAAATCCAAGAAACTCCAAATACAAAGTATTATGAATAACAGTTGCTGAAGAGAATATCAATAGAAAAATGGTATTTCTCTACAAAGCAATAAGCGGAAAATCTAATTAAGAATGTCCTTTTACCATAGCAACAAAAAATACAGTGTTCTTAGGAAGAAATCAAATGGAAGTTGGCCAAGAACTCTATATAATAACTTTAAAAATATCATAAAAGAAAAGACCTTATGATCAGACGTTAGATTGAGATTTTTAAAATAAGACTCAAAATGTGTTAGCCATTCTTATCTGTGGATTAAAAGCAATTTCAACTCAAGTCTGAACTGAAACTTGAATAGATATTTCTAAAATGAGTATGAATGTGCAAAAGCCCACAAATGGCCTAGATACTCTTAAGAAAAATGAGATAGATGAATTTGTCTGCCAAGTAGTAAGATGTACTATAAGTCCATGGTACAGGAACAAACAAATAACATAAAGAAATAAAATGTAAAATATGGAAACTTGATAAAAGAAAGATCCAGCATTGCAAATATATGAGGAAATGAAATATGATACAATACACAGTGCTGAGACCATTGGCCCTCCACGTAGCAAAAGTCAACATGGATGTTTCTCATCTCACACATGCAATCAAGTTCAGTTGGATTAGACTTAAATATTAAAGGCTGAAATAGAAGTAATAAAAATATTATAGACTTTATAAAAGAGAAGGTAGGAGAGTGTTTTATGTTCATGAGTTAGGTTAAGATTACTTAAAAAATACTGAAAAAGTATTAACCAAAAGTTAAAATAATAATGTGCTTTGACTACATTAATAAAAACAAAAATGTGGTTTTGACCTGGAACACTGTAAAAAACTAAAAGTAAAAAGACAGAACATACTCTATTTTCAACATACATATTTTCAACAAAGATAACTGCTTAAGATTAATATCCAGAAGGTATAAAAATATCACAAATTATTTTAAAAAATACAAACAAATAATAGCAACTAATGGGCAAAAAACATAAACACACACTATTGCCAAAAGCAAAGAAACACATATTTATTCCTAATAAATATATTTAAATTTCCCCAAATTCATTAGCAACTAAGAAAAAACAGATTAAGCATCAATGAGATAGCATTTTGTAAAAAAAAAGAAGAAGAAGAAGAACTATTAGTACATTACAGGTTAAAGTGCAAATTATTTCAGCCTCTTAGAAAACAGTTTGATATTCTCTTTTAAAGATAAAGGAGAATGCAGAAAGGAGGAGGCAGTGCAAGATGGCCAAATAGAACCCTGTAGCGATCATCCTCCCACAGGAAACTGAACAACTCTACAACAAGTAAGCACCTTCATAACAACAACAACAACAACAAAATAGATGAGCAATCACAGCACCTGGCTTTAACATATAATAAGGACAGAGGCATTGAAGAGAGTAGGAAAGACAGTCTTACACCTATACTACCACTCCTCCAGCCCCAGGAAGCACAGCTCAGAGAGAGAATTGGGGAAGGGAGAATGAAGTGAGTGTAAGACTTTGCACTGGAACTCAGTGCCACCCTGTCACAGTGGAGCACAACCCTGGGCAGAATTCCACCAGTGCCCACAGAGGGAACATTTAGATCAGCCCTGGTCAGAGGAGAATCTTCCACCCCAGCAGAACAAACCCAAGTCCTGGCCAGCTTCAACATCGGCTGCTAACTAAGGTGGTGTGGAGCCCTGAATAAATTGGAGTGGCAGTCAGACCACAGTGACTGCAGACCCTGGGCGAGCCCTGGTGCTTCACTGGTATAGAACACAGTGGGCTTGGAGTGCCACCCAGTAGGACACCAGCTGTGGTAACCAGTGCCTGTGACACCCCTCCCCAACTCCAGGCAGTGCAGTGTGGTGGGACTCCTTTTGCTTGGGAGAAGGAGAGAGAAGAATACAAAGGACTTTGTCTTGTAACTTGGGTTCAGCTAAGCCACAGTGGGCAGATTCCTGAAGCTCCTGATTCCAGGACCTTGCTCCTAGACAGTGTTTCTCGAACCACCCTGAGCCAGGTGGGGAATTTGCTGCTTTGGTGAGAACAACCCAGGCCTGGCAGGACACACCACCTTCTTACTAAAATAACTAGAAGAATGGAATCGGAATGTTCCTAACAGAAAGACATGATAAATGTTTAAGGTGATGGATATCCCAATTACCCTAATTTGATCATTACACGCTGTATGCTTGTATTAAAATTTCACATGTTGTATCAAAATACACATTACATGTTGCATGCTTGTATCAAAATATCACATGTACCTCATAAATGTGTACAACTATAAGGTATCCATAAAATTTTAACAAATTAAAGTAATACATAACTTATGACTCCACAATTTTATTTCTAGCTATATACAAATTTCAGAAAAAGTAATGAGGGAGGGAGGGAGGAAGGGACAATATACTGAGTGACATATAAGAATGTTCAATGCAGCATATTTTCATGTTAAAATTCTTGAAAAATTTAAATTCCATCAACAGGGATGACAGTATATAAATTGCAGTGTTTGATTGTATGACCAGCTTAAGTTACAACAATGAAAATAAATTAAATTACATACATTAACATGGATGAATTGCCAAAATTCATACAGAATAATAACAAAAGAAAAGTTAAAAAAAAATTCCTCAAATCTCATGAAGAATGACAACATATATATTAACAAAAAAACAAAATACATTTTAAACACTTTAAATACAACACACACACACATAACACACACAAACTATTGGAACCAGTAGTTGAATTCAGCAAGGTTATAGGAAATAAGGCAATATACAAAAATCAACTGTATTTCTATACAATACCAATGAACAATCCAAAAAGAATTAAGAAAATAATTCCATTTATAACAGTATTAATTGTATATCCACTTTGGAAGTTATGAAACAAAGCATGCTCTTACCATACAATTCAGCAATAACACTCATTGGTATTTACCTAAAAGATTTAAAAACTTTTATCCTAACAAAAACCTGTACATGGATATTTCATTCATAATTGCCAAAAAATCGAAGCAACCAAGATATCCTTCAGTAGGTGAATAGATAGATAAGTGGTAAATCCGGACCAAGGAATGTTATTCAGGACTAGAAAGAAATGAATTGTCAATCTATGATAGACATAGAGGAAACTTACATGCATATTGGTAAGTGAAAGAAACCAGTCTGAAAGGTCACAAAATGTATGATTCAACCATGTGACATCCTGGAAAAGGCAAAACTACAGAGACAGTAACGGGATCTTGGTTGCCAGGAGTTGAGGGGAAGGGAGGGATGAACAGGCAGAGGATTTTTAGGATAGTAAAAATATTCCATACAAGATTATAATATAAAGGTGAATATGTGTCATTATATATTTGTTCAAACCCACAGAATGTACAACACCAGTCTGAAATCAAAGATTGGTGATGGTTGCACAGGTCTGTGAATATGCTAAGAAGCATTCAAATGTACATTTTAAAAGGCTTAATTTTATGGTATGCATACTATATCTCAATAAATCTATTATTTTTTTAAAAAAAATAGTAAACTCTGCCTGTAACATCAGAGTTACTTTCCATTTAAATTTTTTTGAGAGTAAATAAAAAATACTTAAGGCTGGGTATCTAATTTTGAAAGGCAATTTGAAGATATGCTAATTTCTTAGAAACCAGGATAGAAAGCATGTTATCATTGCTGAAATTTTTCAGACCCAGAATGGGGCTTCCTTATCTTTTCATTTATTGAATTGTCCATTTTAGAACTTTAGCACTTACTGAACTGAGATAAATTGTGTATTTTTGCAGATGAATGAACTGAAGTCAAGTGAAAGAAATTGGAACTTTTAAATGATGTCCAAACTTTAAATTATAAAATGATAATATTACCCATTTTAAAGAAATACCATTTCATTTTCCTTTCATGTTATTCCACTTTCAGACTATTGATAAACCCAGGAAATTAAGGAAAAATACTAACACTATCCATTCCATTGGAAAGAAAAAGGATAGAATTTTCTGTGCTGATTTTAATATGCTAATGGTAACACAGTCATCCTTTATAACCATGAAAACTTCTAGTTTGTGTTTGTTGATGTTTGACAGATTTTGCTCATTTTGATTTATTAGAGTGTTTTACACCAAACGATTTGCTCATTGTACTATTTTTTAGCTAGCATGAGGTAGAAATTTAAAATATAATTTCCATTTGGTCTTTTTAAGTTATAAATAAAACTGAACACAGGATAATAGTGTTGCTGGAACAAAAAAAAAAAGTAAAGCATTAAATAAATTGGGACTGTCCTCGGGATGATTTATCACTGTGCTTAAAAATAACTGGGCTGTTTAAACATGAGTACATTATGTGAGAATCATGGGCTAGGCCCCATGTATCATGTCCTTTGCAATACTATTTTTACACTTTGAGCATGTCCCCCCTGTAGTAACCTGTCTTGATCTACACCTACGGTCCCCAGCCCAGGAGCCTCAGTACCAGTCCCTGGCCTGTTAAGTGAGTGGCGGGCAAGCCAGCTAAGCTTCATCTATTCTTACAGCCGCTCCCCATAGCGCGCATCACCGCCTGAGCTCTGCCTCCTGTCACATCAGTGATGACATTAGATTCTCATAGGACCACGAACCCTATGGTAAACTGCACATGCGGGGGACCTGGGTTGCAGGCTCCTTATGAGAACCTAACACCTGATGATCTGAGGTGGAGCTGAGGCGGTGATGCTAGTGCTGGGGAGCAGCTGCAAATACAGATCATCATTAGCAGAGAGGTCTGACTGCACTATAAATGTAATGCACTTGAATCATCTTGAAACCATCGGTCCCACAACCCCCACCAGTCGGTGGAAAAATTGTCTTCCATGAAACTGGTTCCTGGTGCCAAAACGTTGGAGACTGCTGCTCTACATTTTTTCACTAGATTCTTGGAGACCAAAGAGAAACATGAAGATCAAAGGCACTGGGTTTGGTGAAGATTTGGAAAAGGAACTGAGAGTTCCCTCCTTACCGTGGAGGAATCTGTACTCCATCCTCATTCACACACTGTGGGTTTAAGCAACTGCCGCTCCCAAGCACAAAAGGAGTAGAGACACCTAAGGGGTTCAGTGCAGTGGGCAGGTCCGGCAGCAGGGTCCCCCGGCAAAGCACCTCAGCACGGTGGCCTGTGAACGCTGACTGGTGAGAATGAGTGGACAGAGACTTTCATCATACCACCGTGTCTCCTCTTTATTTTGACACAGAAAAACCTACTCAGTATGACTTTTTAAATTTAAAGTTAATTCCCAATACACAAACTCTACTTATTGTATTCTAAATGATTTAAGGAGCCATTGCAACCAATCCTTCTACCTGTCCTGCAGGCTGGGATAGGGCCCAGCACCTTATAAACATATCAACATAGGCAACATTGATCATGTTTTATCTCTCCTGACAAGAAAGGGGTCTGCTAAGGGTTAGGGTCCCTTTTTGTATTTGTCTTTTATTACGTGTTTAGCAAAGAATAAGTACTCAGTAACACGATGTATAAAAACATCCTGGATTTGATTCTCCAAACTCTGATTTCACAACTAGATGTGTGAGTTAATTAGCAAATATACAAACTTCAATTTTCTCACTTATGAGATGTGGTCAATGATCCTGTCATCCTTACAGTCCAAGTTGGTTTGGAGAATCAAATAAGACTGTGTGTGAGATGTGCTGTCAACTGCAAACCACTCCCCGTTGGCAGGATATTATCCATTATATTCTTTGTACTATATTATTATTATTAGATGGGCTTTCACTCTGTTGCCTAGGCTGGAGTGCAGTGGCATGATCATAGCTTACTGCATCCTCTAAACGCCTGGTCTCAAGGGATTCTGCTGCCTCAGACTCCTGAGTAGCTGGAATCACAGGTGCATATCACCATGCCTGCCTAATTTTTAAAAAATTTTGTAGAATCAGGTTCTCACTATGTTGCCCAGGCTGGTCTCAAACTCCTGACATCAAGGATCCCCCGACCTCAGTCTCCCAAAGTGCTGGGATTACAGGCATGAACCACTGTCCCTGGCCTGTTTACTTTATTTTATAGTTATATTAGTGTTGATTTTATTGTTATTAATAATATCTACTCCAGCAGTTGAAATTTGCATTCATATATGACTAATTTTTTAAATAATTCTTTTAAACATTAATTACCATTGAAACTTTTAAAAATGTCACCTATGCTTTGATTGCTTATGTTCTGATTTCCCAAGTGTGACACTTACATTTAAAAATATATATAGTTCATATGTTCAATAAATATTTACAAAAATGAACTATGAAAATACACACCAGCAGGGGTGAGGGTCACTGATGAAATGGCATAAACAGGTTGAGCTTTCCCTTCTATATTTATTAATTCATAAATTATTATACCAACAGAATTAGATGTTTGTTTTGGTTATAAGTTATGAAATTTCAGTACTGCAGAAGAATTTGGAGTGCTTGCTTAGAAAAAATTAACATCTTTATTTTTATTAACCACTAACTAAAATATGCCATTTCCCTCAATTATGAATGTGGGCAAAAAACCAGGGTGGGATTAGAGGCTGTCACAAACAAAAATCACAGATATTGTCATATCCTACTATTGTTGCTTCAGATATCTCAAAGTATCACTCTTTTGAAATTACAGAGTCATTAGACCCTTTGTAAGGTCTTGGTATTTAATATTAATAATGAAGCACAAATATTATTGTATAACAGTTTTTAGTGGTTTGATACTGGTATTCTATATAATTACCTACTGTAATCTTAATTATATTATGAATTTTATTACATTATTTTAAGAAGCATTCATAATCTTAATTAGCCTGTCAAAGGACTCCACACCACATATCAAAAAAAAAATTAAGAACCCTTGCCTCAGAGAATGTCTGATTCTACTTCCCATCATCTATGTTCTTTCTACATAAAGTGATGACCAGCTGCATGCACATCATCTGGAACTTATTTGAAATACAGCACCTCTCACCCTACTCCAATACTACTGACTCAGAATTTGCACTTCAACATTATTCTTAGGTGATCTGGATATTTTTCAGTGTATTATTCTATAATTTAAACATATTTCCTACAGAAAGACCCCCTTTAGTACCTATGTACATATGTTTAGATAATTTATCATGAGCCTATTTATCAAGCCCAAAACAGAACAAGAAAGAAAGAGAAATAACAGAAAGAATAGCAATACCCATTCTATTGTCCATAAGCAATGCATTTTCAGGGTTTAATTTGGCACAGACACTTCTTAACTAAAGTAATTATTTATGATATTAAGTCTATGGAGGAAATAATCTTTCCAGGGTCCAAATGATATGACTCTGGAAATGCCAAACAAATAAACACATCTTGCTTCTATTTGATCCCATTCTGGGATTTAAAAAGCCATGAAAATATGTGTTTATCTTGAAAAGACAAATCACTTTGGACTATCGAACACATATGATTAGTAATAGTATTTATATTAATATTTAAGACTTGTGAAATGAGAAACAAGAGATGAAAGAGGTGGTTAAAGGAAAACTGATATTGGCAAATTACTGCAATTCATTTACCATGCAGTTTTGAAATTTAAATGGATATTTTAGCATATTCATTAATTTAAAGGATCCTTCAAAATAATGGAAGTATTCACATGATTTTCAAAGAAATCCAAAATGATGCTGAACTTTCATAATGCAAAGTTCATGAAGAAATGATGCAATATCTTTTTTTGGAAGTTTCTGACTCAGTAATTTCCTGCCAAAAACCTTTTTAGCAATACTGCCTTCCAAGAATACAGATAAAATGATTAAGCAAAGGATAATGTCTAAATATGAGATAAGGCAACATGCTTATGTAATGACACTTTCTAAAATAAAATTAAATGTGCATTTTTATTATTCCTTTGCAGCAATATTTATTGACTATGATGTCAAAATCCTGAGCAGCACATGAAGAAATGAGTGAGTAAGCAAATCTGACACAACTTTCACTTGTTTTATTCCATTGATTAAAATTTAAAAGCTATATTCAGACAAATATTTTTTCAAAAGACACACACACACACACACACACACCCCTACTATTTAACCAGAAGTCCTAAGTGGGGATTTTTTTCTAACTGAAAATGTAGCATTAGGAAAGAGTATATTTTAGAAAGAACAATTTTCCTGAGAGAGCTATAATTTATCATATCAGAAACTAAGACTAACTTTTTCACTATAAGAAAAAAACTGAAAAATACAGATGAATGTGATGAAAGATACTCATTTGGAAATAGAATTGAATATGAATTACTAACTTTAATTACTGTCAGATGAACAGCTGCATAAATGAACATAAATTATGCACAAATTTAATTATGGTTCTTTCCAGGGGACAGAATTCCAGGTTCGGAGTCATAGGAACTTGGCTTGCATTGAACATGAGGCACTTGGAACGGGAGTATGATGCAAAAATCGCTATTCTTTGAGGGGTAACACTTTGCTCAATTGTAAAGAGGAACTAGCACAGTGGCCTCCTGACTATCTCACAGTGGGATTTTATCCTTATGCCCGGAGGCTTGGAGAGTTTCCCATGCAGTCTGCCATATAGGATTTCTCTCTGGAACCCTACTCCTATCTTCCACCTACATTAATTTATATTTCATTTTCTTTAATTATCAATTACTTGTAATAGTTTTTTGAATGCTTACTATTTGTTCAAGACCTTGAATCTATCAGGACACAAGTCAAGTAAAGTTTGTGCTTGTGTTGGGACAATTTGATGAGCTATCCAGACACCCTTCAAGGAAGCACTTGTTTCCACAGATGCTGGGAGTATTTTTGGCAGGGAGATTTCAGTTGAGAGCCACTTCAAAGATTGCCTTGGCTGCAGACAGTTGCCCATCTCGAGACATTGACCTTCATGGATTGGCCAGTAACCAAAGGCTTATGAGGCAGAGCTATTTCATCCAATGTGACCCAACTCTGACAGGACATTGTGGTTCCAGAGCTACCTGGGGGAAAGGCAGAGATTGTATCAGTCTCCACTGCATCTTCTCCATCTGCCGAACTCTGCTGCCTTTCCCTGTCGTATGTGGTGAAACCACAGGCACCGCCTAATAAGATCCATGCCCCTTTGTAAACTGCTGCATTTCAGAATCTGCTTACCTGGAAACTCCACCTAAGACACTGCTGCTTTAGAAAACCTAAGTAGGCAAGAATGGGTTTTATTCTTTTTTTTTTTATTTTCTTCCACTTTTCTCCTTCCTCCTAGTAAATCCCCTCCCTCTAGCTAGGGCTGTTTCAAAAGTATTCCACTTAACTGCCAATATATTAATAGTTGATGGTTAAACACCTCCCAAGAGTGCATTTTAATGAGGAGATTTTAACTTTTCCTGCTATTTTTTCCTCTTTGTCTTTTTCTCCTCCTTCTTACGAGGCCACAGATGCTGGGGAGTTTGTGGTATAGTGAAGCCATTCAATGTTTTTTCATAGACCAAGACTGACTTTTACAGGTTGTGGACAAAAGACATGCCCGTCGTTCTTTTTGTGCCCCAATTAACTGCATATATTGTAAGTTCCTAATTCAATTAAGCAGTGCACAGGTGAGTCATAAGCACAAGGGTCTCAAAAGATTTGCCTCTCTGAAACTTACTTCACAAACAAGGTATCTTGCATATTGCTTTAAAAGGACCGCAGAAAAATATAAAGACAAATATAAATATATTTATAGTTATCTGTAAGCAATGGTATCATAATAGTAGGAAAGAAAAAAATTTACTTCTTACCGAGGTTAACATATTACACAGAATTGTATTTTCAGGCACTGTATAACCTATTAAAAAATTCAAATACAGATCGAACACAGTGGCTCATGCCTATAGTCCCAGCATTTTGGGAGGCCAGGGTGGGAGGATCACTTGAGGCCAGGAGTTTGAGAATAGCCAGGGCAATATAGTGAGATCCAGTTCTCTGTAGAAAATAAGAAAAATTAGCTGGGCATGGTGGTGTCTGCCTATAGTCCTAGCTACTCAGGAGGCTGAGGCAGAAGGATCCCTTGAGCCCAGGAATTTGAGGCTAGAGTGAGCTATGATCTTGCCACTGCACTTTAGCCTAGGCAACAGAGTGAGACACTGTCCCCAAAAAATAAAAATTTATATATATAGTTCTTCAGTGACATGCAACTTGATTATATCAAACATACATTGTAAAAAATTGTCATGTTTCTTTTATTCTTACACTGAAAAGGTGTGATCAAGCAATTGAAATTCATAACCACTTATACTATGTAATCACTTAACTTTCATTCACGATTTGCTAGAGCACTGAGTTTTGTATACCATGACTAAAGCATCTGATTAGATTTTTATTTAATATCCTTGAAAAGAATATAACAGTGGTGCATATGTAACTGACGGAAACCACTTAACTTTAAGAAATGTACCCAACAGATGTGTTTAAACAAAGCATGTCATGATCATACTTGGTTTTGGGTGGCAAAAGAAATGAAGCAATTTATTGAATTAGTCCAACATAATACGATTTTTTACTTGAAATGTCAAAACTCCATTTAATCTGTCATAGAAGCAAGATAAATAATTATCAATAGTTTTCCAGTTATTTAGTAATGATATACTAAAAGTAATCAGTTGTACGTGTATAGTGACACAAAAAGTATTTTATGTGACTTTAAAATAGTATTCTTAGAGAATTTTGAGACAGAATTATGTTAGGTTCATATGGTTCTTAAAGTAAATCTCACTATTAATAGATTTTGATGTTAATGAAGTGAGTCTTACCTACACTCAACTTTTTAAAAACGTAGGGACATTAATACGAAAAGTATTGAAGATAGTTTTGAAGTTGTCTTTGAGAAAGAGAAAAACAATTGTGCTCATTGCGTATAAACCCATACAATAACCCATGTGAAAGTAATAAATAATACAAGGCGTGAATTATGTGATTCAGTCAGTGATAAATAACCATCAGGTTGTACATGCAAAACCACTGACATAATCACAGAAGCACACTTTTTTTGGTTAGTTTTATTTTGTTTACTTTTTGTCTTCACTGTCCATTTAAAATGTATGTTTGGGATATAGTTTGTTCTCTGTCCCTGGATGAAACCTCAGTTGGGCTCAATGGCAATTATATTTAGATCATGCGATAGTCAGTTTCAGTATTTATTATAATACAGCCCCAGTGCAGTAACTAGAACATTCTTTCCAACATATGAATAAATACACTGATATATAAAAATTTTATTTTCCAGATATGTATGTATGTATGTATTTATTTAGAGGCAGGGTCTCGCTGTGTCTTCCAGGCTAGAGTCTTACAGTGATGTGATCATAGCTCACTGCAACCTCAACCTGCTGAGCTGAAGATATCCTTCTGCCTCAGCCTCTCCAGTAGCTGGGACTACAGGCACGTGCCACCACGCCTGGCTAATGAAAACATTATGTCCTTTCCCACCCACTCCTAAAATCAGCCTTGCTTAGGCTGAGAACCTTGAGAAAGGGAGGAGCTGTTTGGCATCTTCTCCTTTTGTCTCTCCTCTTCCTCACACCCACCCTCAGTTTATGGTCCAGTCAGACCTCTGCAGATCCCCTGACCTGGGTGGTCGCATCTCTATTCCATACCCAGAAGTCTTTCCACCTCCTCCACAATCCAGCCTTCAGCCTGAGTGTGCTGCCAGGGTCCTCTTGACCCCTGTCCTGCTGGGAGTCTCTATTGCACAGAACCTTAGACATCGCCGTATGTCTTACATTACTTCATTGACTTCATGAAAAGCTACCCCGCTGGCCTGGAGAGGGACATGCCATGAACAGAGGAATGGGGCTTGTGCCATGGCTTCCTCTGAAGATCTTACAAAATCCCCACTCTCTGCCATTTTATATGTACACACACACACTACACACACACACTATATATATATACATATACACACATACGCTATATATATTCATATATGTATATGGAGACTTTAAATATACACACATATACTATATACTAATAGATACTATATAGTATATATATTAATATATATATTATACATAATATACACACATACACTATATACTAAGTAAGTACAGATATTCAAGGGTCCTAGGATATGTTTTTTATAATATCTCCCTATGGTGATTTGTACCTCACACACTCTGGAATCTAATATCATTTTTATTTGAACCCAAGTCAAAACAAAAGCAAGAAGAGACCAATTCTACCTTAATGTACCAGTCACCTATTACCATAATAAAGCTACACTGCAAATGACTACAAAACTCTGTAGCATTATATAATAATGTTCTCATTTATGTGTGCAAGTTTTGGCTGGGGGTTGGCGGATTTGTGCTGAGCTCCTCTGGGCTTCCCTCTGAGCTCCAGGTAGACGCCGAGGCTGCAGCAAATGTCTCTCATCCTCTTGGGACCAGTGGATCAGCTGGGGCATGTTCTTGGCATGACCATACCAAATGAAAATGAGAGCAAACCCAAATGCACAAAGCACATTTCAAGCCATTGTTCCTGTGATTTTTCTAACATTCAATTGGCCAGAGAAAGTCTTAAGCAGGGAATTATATCTCTAGCTCTAATGGGAAAAACAGTAAAGTCACATGGAAAAAGTCACAGGCAAGAGCAAAGTATCCTGCATAGCCATTCAACCTATTTACTGTCTCAGAATGTTGTGATGGAGTTACAAGTTCAACTCAGTATTCTATGTGACTTCAGTTATATTCATGGCCTCTATTAAGATCAGAAGATAAGTTTTAGAGATTGGGGTATTCTGTTACTATCACAGTTGCCCATGATGGCATCATGAATGAAAATGAAAGTATCCCTCTTTTGAAATTACATTGCTATGGTATCATCCTGAATTCCATCTCCTCCCTTTCTCTTAAATTTTGCTTTCTACATAATAATAGCATCTTCTGTAGAATTTGCATTCAAATTTAATAAATTCTTTGTTAATGTTTTACCTTGTAAGGCAAGAACATAATATCTATCAAATTTAGAATTTAATTAAACTTGATGTTGCCTACACTTAATTATTTTTTGGCCTCTAACCACTCATTACTATTCATTCAGGATACTATTTGTCTTTTCTACAAGTCTTTTGTCTTTTCCTTGTTTCTTTTGTTCATACGTTAATTAGGTACTATTCTGAGTCCTAGACTCAAGCACTGTCATCACAATGTATAATTTGGATCATGTTTTTATTGTCAATTCTATTCCATCACTTCCCCACACATAATTTATAGGTGGGAATTAGAGATTCATGTAATATGGAGAGACTATGCGCTTGACCCGAGTTCCATAGGTATTTTTAAAAAAATATTTATTTTTATAAACTTTTAATTGGACATAATTTATATGAACAAAAATGTTGCAAAGATAATACATCTTATGTACCTTTTACTCATATTCTGCTTCTGTAACAGCTTGTGTTCATGGTACAATTATTAAAAGTATGAAATAAACATTGACATAACATTTTTAACTTAACTATTGACTTTATTCAGATCCCTCAATATTTTCTTTATGAAAGTCCAGTAGAGTTCTTAATTGTCTGCACATCAGAAGACTTGAACTGGTCTGGCAGTAATTTGAAGAGTTTATTTTGTTTGTATTATTGCTCATAGACTTTCCAAAGCCTACATATTATCATGCTGGTGTGGGAGACGGGGCTTCATTTGGAAGAGTGTTACAAGAATGGTATAGTAAATCAGCTTGCCCCTGTAACATCTGCCCTGTGTCCTGGAAAGTTCTCTCCAAACTTCTTTTGATCTCTTAGAATCTAATTACCTTCACCACAAGCATCAAGGTCTTTCCAGACACATAGCCCCAAGCATTTCTAAACCATCAGACCTAATGACTATTAAGGCTGCATGGAATCCTACCATGGGGGGGATTATAAGAATTATAAGAAAATAAGAATATAGGGAAAGCTGTTATCACACAGACTTCAGATATGGAAATACAGAATGACCCCCAACTCTAATGGTTTAAAATCCAAGGAAACATGACTCTAAACTACTGAAGCCAAGAAGAAAGACCTAGCCTTCTTATTAGGGACTCCTAAGAAGAATGTCACAATCTGATTAAACCATGCAATACTGACTGTTCTCAAAAAGAGCACTTGTCAATAATCTCACGGCCTAGGAGATAGTGAAACAGACTTGACACCCAATAGATGGTTTTCAGACATCAATAAAGTCAATTGGCAACACTTGAAAATACATAGTAAAGTTACAGCTTACTCTTGATTGAGAAAAAAAGCATAACATATTTTTTTTCAAAATAGAAACTTAGTATAAGACATAAGAAGAGAAAAAAATAGCGTCCGGAAAAGAGAAATATAAAAATACCAAAAGGGGAAAGTTTGATGTAAAAAGTTTGAGTAAAAATGAATGGAGCAATGAAGCTAAGCAATAACGTGGAAAGATGGTAAATATTGATATATCCTGCTTCGGCCAGAAGTGGAAGTTGCCTTCCAGGGGAAGAGACAAAGATGGCCCTGGGGAGTAATAGAAGCAAAGAAGTAGAGAAAGAAAATATGCTGTGCATGATCTCAGAGTTGGGAATCTAAGTTTAATTTTTAAAAAGTCAGGTTTCATAAGACAGAAAAGTACAGAAGCATATAAAACAGAATTTTCTAACACACAATTGAATATGTCTGATACTCTGCTACTCTTGCTTTTCATTAAATGCAATCTTAAGTTAGGAGTTTAATTCTACATTTTACTGTACAACACAACTTTTTAAAGTATCAAACTCCCCTCAGCACTTTCAAGAAGACTTAAGAAGTGTGTATAAAGGCACTATGTAGCTATTCTTATTAATTTAGTGTTGACAGAGTCTGAACAGAAATTCATGACTGCATTGTCCAATCACGTTGGTTCAGCATTGTCAGGAGAGAGAATTTGTGGATGCTCTTAATGAGGAATAACCACCCATAATTTCAGATTGTCATTTGTCAAGAACAAAAACACGGTAAATATACCTACCTCTGCTTTTACAATTTCTAAGCTTCTACCATTTACCCCATCCCCAAGTCCCACCTCCACCCTTAAATATATTTTTTACCTCCTCTCTGCTGACAACTACATTTCTACTCCAATTGCACTTCTTTTGGTCTTAGAACATCTAGTCCTTTACTGATGCTCTGCTTTCACAAGGATGGCCAGACACTGTGTAGGTGAGTATGTGATAAATATTATTCCAATTTAATAGTGGGACAAAGACCAGTATTTCTATACCATCTGCTACCATATCACCAGAACTTCCTTCACAGAGTGGTGTTCTTTAAATGTGCATTGTCCATGTGACTGCTGAGCTAATGTACAAATGTTTATTCAATACAAATGTTTGTCTCTTTTTCCGTATTCTAAGTGGTAGAAGTGAGTCACTAGGTCCAGCTCACTTGAGGAAGGAGATTGCACAAGGGTATCAATACCAAGAGTGGAGCTCACAGGGGGCCATTTGAGAGGCTGCCAACCACATCACATTTAACCAGCCTCTCTGACTCAGGGGGGCAGGCAAAAACTGAAATGATCCTAGTGACCCCGGCCTGTATAACGACCTCCTTTCTGAGTATGGGCAGAACCTGTAAATATGATGAAATACCAGTCCAGTGAGTATGTTTCATTATATGACAGAGTGGACTATAAGAAAGGGACAGTATCTGCTTGGATCTATTCGAATCACATGAGCCCTTTAAAAGCAGGGAATTGTCTTCATCTGGTGGCAGAGGAGGTCAGAGAGAGTAGAAATTGGAAGGGGATTCAAGGCAAGGATAGTATTCATTGTTGATTTTGAAAATGGAAGAAGCCACATGGAAAGGGACAGAGAGAGCCTATAGGAGCTAAGGGGAGCCCCAGTCTCACAGCCAGCGAGAGAATGGGAGCCCTGTCTAAAGCCACAGGGAACAAACTCTGCCAACAACAGGAAAGAACTGTGAAAAGAATCCTTCCCCAAAGCCTCCAGAGGAGACCTTAACTCAGCTTTGATTTCAACCTCGTGATAATGCAGCAGAGAATGCACTCGCATTGTGCCAGACTTCTGACTGACTGTGAGATAACAAAGGCCGTTGTTTTAAGCCACTGTGTTTGCAATAATTTGCTATGCAGCAGCAAAAACTAAAATACTCAGGTAACCAACATTGACATCCTGAGGCAAATTCTTCCTGGAGATTCTTTAGTGTTAAGACAATCCTACATAAACATAAACATTTATGTGGTAGTTCTGTCTTTGGGGATTTTTTTAAGGGTACATTTAACAGTATATATTGCTGTTACACACATGCATATATATACACACACATGCGTGCATATATATACATGCATATGTACACACACATATATACATACACACTGGATACATGTAGGTCCATATATAAAATATACATATATAAAATATATTCAGTATTTTATATAAATAAATACATGTATTTTTTATTCATCTCTGAGGATTACTTTCTCATTTATTACAGCTTAGCCATTCCCCAAATTCATAGCTAATGATCTAAATCTGTAGCTCTGTCTTAGTCCATACGGACTGCTAAAATACTGAAACTAGGTGGCTTATAAATAGCAGAAATTTACTTTTTACAGTTCTAGAGTCTGGGAAGTCCAACATCAAGGTGCCGGCAGATTTGGTGTCTGGTAAGGGCCAGCTTTCTGGTTCATAGATGGCACCTTCTCACTAGGTCTTTGCATGGTAGAAAGGGTGTAATAGCTCCCTCAGGCCTCTTCTGTAGGGCACTAATCCCATTCATGAGGGTTCTGCCCTCGTAATCTAATTTCCTCCCCCAGATCCTCACCTACTGGCACCATTACCTTGGGAGTTGAAATCTCAACATACGAATTTGCAGGGTACACAAACATCCAGACCATAGCAAGTTCTGTAGGTTTTATGGGTGGTTGACAGCAAGGTCAAAAACATTTTCACGATAATACCAAGACTTTAGTTGTTTGCTTCATGCTCGTTCTCTGACAGGCATACACTGGAGTTTTCAGAGGCTACACGGCTTGTGATACCACCACAGATTGAATCTGTAACTAGCTGTGAGAATCCAGGTGTCTTCTAGTAAGCAGATATTAAAGGGATCTTCAAAATTAAAATAATGCTACTCTTCCAGCTTGTTTTTGTTTGGGGAAAACATAATTGTTTACTATAAAAATGTTATTTATCTTAACACGTATTGGATTCACTATTGCTTTTTAAAAAATAATTAATACATGATAACTTTTTATCATTTCCCAATATTAATTGCTTATGTGGGAACTATTGATAGGTACAACCCATTTAAGCAAAAGTTCTTTGGGTTCTCAATAATGCTTTAAAGTGTAATGTAATTCTGAGGCTAAAACATTAGATAATTCTTAAAGTAAATATTTCCTTTTAGTTTTATGGAGCTACTTGTTGATTTTTGTGAATGTGAATTCTTACTTTTGTTTGAAAGTAGTTTAGCAAAGTGTAGAAGATAAAATATGCATACTTTTGATCCAGCATTCCTGCCTCTGAGTAGTTAGTTAGTCTAAGGAAAGTAAGTTGTGATAGAAGAAAGGGATGAGGGGAAGCTTAGTAGCTGTATTAATCAGAACAGGCTAAGCTTATGTTCTCGTAACAAAGAAACCCAAATAACAATGATTTAACACATGAAAGGTTTAAGTCTCACTCATGCATGTGCACAGTGAACACAGGGGACTCTGCTACAAGCACCCATGCAGAGACCAAGAAAAAGTTAACAACTATTCTGAATGTTATTCAGTTTATTTATAAATGTATGCAGTCAATTGTGCAAAAAGTTAAGTCATTGTACATTTGTTATTTTAGGAAAATACTCCAATATACCATATTAACATTATGATAAAAAGTAGATTACTTTATGTGAAAGGGGTTAGAAAGAAGTCATAGAAAAGTATCTGGGGTTTAAGATAATTTGAAGTGGAAGTCTATATCATTGTAGTTGCCTATTCTCTTGTTTCAATATCTCATTTTCTTTCTCTTTGAATAATATTCTGCACAACGTATCCATACTTATATTTTATCTCAGTTAAATTTTAAGAGACATATATTTTAGACAGAAGATTTTGGATGATGCTCAAAAAATAAAATTTGTGCAAAGTTGCTTTGACAAATAGTTAGATGTGAAATGTGTATTTAAAGTTTCAGACTAGCAATAGCCGCCTCACAGATTTCTTAAGAAAATAAAGCACAATTAAATTGTACAGTGACATCTAAAGTGCATAACTTTTTTATCTAACAGTCTATTGTTGATAAGTGGTTGGCATATTTTTGAAGAGTGGTAAGTTTTTCAGAACATGAGATTTTCAGTTATTTTTCAATCTAGAATTCCATTATTAAGGATGAAGAAAGATACCAACAGTGTTTTTTTCTGAGAGTTTTACATGAGTTGGATGCTCAAATCTGAAAGTAATTCACCAGCCACATTTATATAAATCACAAAAATATTACAACCCTCCTCCCAAAATAATTCTAGATTCTAAAATCATATTTTATATCAAACTATCTTTATCAAGGAAGATTTATTGCAAAAATGATATTTTGAAGGTATCATTGAAATAAGCTTTTAGGTATTTCAGTGTTTTTAAAAAATATATATTTATTCATACAGCTTAAAATATGACTTTTGCCACCATGGCTTTGCTCAGCCTACCAAATTATACCACAAACAATATTCCCAGATTCTTTTTTTTTTTTTTTT
>VBSM01003039.1:23113141-23124178 GCA_008086735.1 Cheirogaleus medius
AAAAAAAAAAAAAAAAAAAAAAAAATATATTATAAATAACATGTGGATGAAGTGTTGGGAAACAGAAAATTCCTGATATGATCAATGGGTTTGTCAACAAGGATGATCACTTCTAAGAGCATTTTAACAGTATCTAGCAGAATTTTAAAAGCACATACTCTTCTATCCAATAATTCCTCTGCTAGAAATTTACAATACTTGTCTACTCTGAACAGTACCCTCAGGATGTTTATTTCCTGATAGCAGCAACTGAGTAAGGAAAGGAATTGCGTGTTTATCAGGAATAAAGCTCCTTGGATAACCTGGCACATACTCAGTTCAATAAATGTTTGTTGAATAAGCGAATTAATTAATTAATAAATGAATAGATCAATCAATCAATTGTATTTAATCACATTGTTTGTACAGCAAAAGCTAAGTATAAATGACCATTAAGTAATATATGGTACCTCATATAATATAATATCATGCAGAGGTTTTAGAGTATATTTTAATGAGAAAGATCTGTATGTCTGATCTCCTAGATCTTCAGGTTAAACACAGATCTGTGTATTAACTGTTTATTTTACAAGCTTTCATCAATAGTGTCAAATCAATATAAGTTTTTAATTTTATTTTTACTATCCCTTCAACCCATAATAGGGCTATTTCTTCCACAAACTTTGGATAAAAACTTGGACAGGTCTTCATAACTTCTCTAGTCACTCACAGATAATAAAAAGAACTCAGGTCATTTTCAGACATGCTTGTTTCTGAATTAAAATTCCCAGTCAAATTCCTACTGAACTAATTCCATATTACTTTCCCATTTGGAACTCCCTCTCTCTCCCAGCTGAGTCCTGTCTCAGCCTTGGGAGTCGAGGTGGAACAGGCACTGGCGGGCAGTGTAGGGAAGTGTGGGCATGCTTGCTCTTTTTTCTTTTCTCCTCACTTCCCTAAAGTAACTCTGACTTTTCTTTAGAGGATGGGGGGAGGAGGGAGGGAAGAGGAATGCAGGTCAGACACAGAAGCAAGCCTACATCCCAGGCTGATTTGTTCTCTCTTGTCTTCTTGGAGGCTGTCTTGTGCTCAGACTGGACATTGTCCGGTACCAGCTTCCTCCTTAGCCTCTAGTGGCCAAACCTTTACCTGGTATGTCCTGCAAGACAGTGCTCATAGGCAGCATTGGAGGAGCCCCAGGCCAGCCCTGGGCTGGGTCCATGTTCAGTTGACTGTGCAGACACTCTGAGTGAGTCAGCCCCTGAGAAAGGATCTTCTGTCATGTGATCTCTAAGACCCATTCCCAGACCCACACCCAGAAACACCTTCTCACCTTCTCCACCTCCACCTGGTGTCCAAAAGGGCCAATTACTCACTTTGTCCAAGAAAAAAGACTAATAAGAGACCAAATAAAAGAAAGTTTTCATATCCAGAGTAAAGTGCAAGAATGAAGTTTATATGGGGTGTTTAAAGGATCTAATTTTAAAAATGACATGACTTGATGTGTATTACTGAAATATATGGAGTCACATTTGGATAAATTCCTTTTTAGTTATTTTTCTTCTTTTGGACTCAGCATGCATGATAAAACAATTGTCAAATATAACAATTTTAACCAGTGTTGGCAGTTGTAATTCAGACACTTGGAGCAATAATCCATATGGACTAAAAATAAAAAAAAAATGAAGAATGCTGTGCTTTTTAACTTTCAGTTTACATTAATTCTAAAATACAGTTTTACTTTTTAAATTAATAATAAGCAGCAAACTCTATATAACCTCATCTTTTTATATATCATATTTGATCAAAGTCTTATAAAAAATAAACACAAGTTTTGTTTTTTTAATACCAAACACTGAAATCTGGCATCATGTTGTGTCTAATGAATATAGCTACAGAAGGAAGTGTAGGATGGTATATGTTAAAAAAAAATCTATTTTCAGCCACACTGCAATAACAAACAAAAAAAATGTGTCTGAGATTCTTCCTTCTTCTGAGCAATCCCAGTCTAGACATCAAGTCTCTGATAGATTGTATGTGTTCACCTGGCTACAAAAGCATAAGACTAAGTAGGGATTTTTAATTACATTTTAAAATGTTCCTTTATAGAATGTTCTCAGCAACAAAGGAGCACAGATTCAATTAATTAATAAAAGGACTGATTGAATTTAACAGCATAAAAATGCACACACTAAAGTAAAATATTTATTGAAAAAGTCAGTATAAAACCACATAAAATTAAGCAATTTACAGATATTTTAAAGCTCATTCATAAATTTTTCCATAATTTCCAGAATTTATGCAATGAATATCTATTACTTTATTCCAAGGGTAACATTTTCAAAGATTTATTTGGTAGCTAATATACAAGGAATATTGAGGTAGGAACAAAACCAACACACAAGTACATTCAAGAAAATACATTACTAGGTGAAAACAGTAAAGCCATTTCAAAGTATGTTTACCTATTACGTTGATATTAATTTAAAACTAACTTTTAATATCAATAGTCTCTAGAGATTAAATGGAAAAACTGCTTCCTACATCAATATAATATAGAACTGCTATTTCTAGCAATGTGGCAGGCCAAATATCCAGAAAAAGGATATCCAAATATCCTTTCCTGAAATGCTAGATAAAATATTCACATGTTATTTTTAAGTCCATTAGCTAAAGAAGTAGAAGAAACTATCAGGTACCAAAAATGCGTGGAGAACTGGAAAGAAGTGGTGGAAACATGTGGCCACTTCTGACCTCATAATTAAAAGGCTGGGATTTGAATTGCCTCATAACAAAGGTGACATATCTTTGGGCGTGCAAAATGAGCGCTTGGAAATGGGACTCCATAAAGTTGGCTCTTTTAAGAAACTGGGACCCCCTTAAGAACTTCAGATAATAAAATTTTCAAGTAGTAAATACAAAATAAATACAGAAAAAATGTTTTTAAAATATAAAATGGAAAGAATGTGAAAAGAATAAATATTATCAAAAATAATAGGAATACTTGAAAATAACCAATATGACTAGAAATGAGTATCACCAAAATTAAAAACCCAGCAACAATGCTAAACATCTAATCAGAAGAGTAGGAAAGAGAATTTGTAGATTAAAAGCTATTACTGAGGAGATCATCTGGAATGCAGCTTAGAAGGCCAGAGATGGAAAATATAAATGAATAATAGAATAAAAGCATTTATCATATCTGATTGCAGTTTAGAAAATTGAGTAAATGTTGGCTATGGTAGATTATGAGCAAAACAATGTCTCCAATAAAAGACTGGCCTTCTTGCAGTCAAACATTGTCATGTTACTTTGCTGTCCCCATCTAAAGGCGAGTCCATTTCCATACCCCTTGAATGTGCGCTGGCCTCCTGACTTGGTCTGACCAGTAGAATGTGGCAGAAGTGACGTTATGTGAGTTCTGGCATGGCTTCCACTCTTGCACCATTCAATTGCTGCCCTCAGACTTCGATGTGAAGAAATTTGTCTTGGGCCCTGTTCTTGGTAAACCACAAAGGAAAGGAGGAAAACTAAAGTGCAATATAGCATCATTAACTATAGTCACTATGTCGTACATCTCCAGAAATTATTCATCTTGCATAACTGAAACTTTGTACCCTTTGGAGAAATAGCCATTGGATTTTGTATTATTCTTACTAAACATTTTTTGTTAATCTATTATTTTCTGTTTTAATCTTTAAAATTTACTCCTTCTGCTTTTCTCAGGCTTAGTTTGTGGTTCTGTTTCTAACTTTGGAACTTAAATGCTTAATTAATTTATTTTAATTCATTTTTGCTAAGTGATAACTACATATTTGACCCTCAATATTTCTGGTTTGTTGCTATTCCATAATTTCTAATAGAAAATGTCTTAATCATTGTTATTTTCCGTATAGTATAAAAATGTAGTTTAATTTCCTTTATCCTTAAAGTTTCTTATTTGAAAAAATTTTGAAGTGAAATGGTAATTCAGTTTCACATTTTTCTTAGTTTCTTGCTTTATTGAAGAATCCAATGAAGTTTTCTTTGTGTGTTTACACATGACAAGCTTCTAAAATGTTTTAAAACAGGTAATAGCTAGAAAGTTATACCAATGACTATAAATAGAGTAGTTAATATGAATACATCAATTCTATTTGCCTAATTAATTATTTTATATGCCTGTGCAAGTCATGTTTTTCCACTTCCACTGTGTTAATAGAAATAATACAAAGTTTCCTACTTTTTTATGTTACCATCTGCTTATACTTCCTAAAGTTTCAAATTCATGAATAATAACGTTATCTAATTTAAAGATAATACCCATTAATGTTACATTTCATATGTAGATTATCATATTTATCATTGTAAAGTTCATTTCCACATTTTGTTGAATGTCTTTGTTCTGCATTTAACCTCAGTAAATAATAATATCCCCACTACTACTTTCTTAGGAAAAGAAAGGGTTCTCCCAAGAATATGATACCCAGCCACCCTTTATTATCTCCAGACACCATCATCAGAACATTCCTCTGGGATGTGTGAATATAGTCCAGAAACATGAGAGGTCTTCTTGGTTCACTTAGGAACACAGTATAAGCCTTCTTGTGCATGTGTGCGCATGTGTGCATGTGCGTGTGCTTGCGCCTTATTCCTCTTCAGTTCACCTGATACGGAGAGCCAGCTTCCATCCCACCCCCAACATTAGCTACATCAATGTTCTTTTATTTTAAATGCACTGTTTGTTTTCTCATTCCACTCCACATTCCCCAGCTCCTGCTTAGAGTCAGTGAGCTATTACAGAGACCTCTTTGTTTATCCTGTCCACCTGTTCCTAGGTTTTTATGCACAATTTTAAGTGACCAAGAATTTGAAACACTGTTAGCCCTTCCCAGGAGGTGAAGAGGCCAGCGTTAACTTTTGGTATGCTCCCTTAGCCTATTCAGTCCAACTGAGCAGTGCAAAGACAACTTCAAAATTAAAAATTAATAGTGTATCCTACTTATATTGAATATAGACCTTCCTTTTCTATTCTGCAATTATCTTTGTTGCTTTCCCTGGTTTCAGAGAGAAGAGTAGAAATGTCCTTACCTGAAATTCAAAAAAAAGTTAAAAAAAATTAATCTGAAGTTCTCAACATTTTTTGAAGAGGTTGCAGTCTGCCTCCCTCCCACCTCCTTCCTCCTGCCAACCACCCCCTGCCAAACACCCACTCCACCTGTCCATGGAAAAACTGTCTTCCATGAAACTAGTGCCACTGGTTCCAAAAAGATTGGGACTTCTGCTGTATTATACCTTTTCTTTTTTCTTTTTTAATTTGTTTTCTATTTCAGCATATTATGGGGATACAAATGTTTAGGTTACATATATTGCCTTTGCCCCACCCGAGTCAGAGCTTCAGGCGTGTCCATCCCCCAGATGGTGCACACTGGACCAATTAGGTGTGAATATACCCATCTCCTCCTCCCCCCTCCCATCTGCCCCACTTTTTTTTCTCTCAAATTATATTCATTAATGTGGGTGCATGAGCTGTAATGTATTAATTTTCAGTGTCTATTATACTTTTGCAAGAATATGTCAAAATTTATTACCTGTTTACTTACCAATAAGGATTAATATGGTCTCTGATATTTTCCAAAAACAACCAGTGTTGTCATGAGCATTGGTACACATGTTGTTTGTTGACATTAGATTCGTTAGGTTGTACCAAAGTCTGGAATTTCTGAGTTATTATTTTGTATATGTATTTTCAAATTTCTAGATAGCATCAAATTGGCCCTCAAATATCTTTGCCAGTTAACATTTCCAACAGTAGCATGTAAAGAATGATTGCTTATATTCTCACAAACACATGGCGTCTTTAGATTGATATTTGCTGATGTGAACATTTTAATGTTCTCTAGTTTTAACTTCCTTGTCTTTTGTACTAACAAATGGAACAACAACTTTTCAAATGTTTATTGGCCATTTGTATTTCCTCTTCTGTGAATTGCCTAATTAAGTGTTTTGTCTATTGTTTTGCCTATTGAATTGAATATTGTTTCATTTTTAGGAATTCTTTATTGCTTTAGAGAATTAAGTTGAAGTAAATATTACAAATATTTTAGTCTGAAAAGTCCCATTTTCACATTTATAAAAACAATATTTTAGGCAAATATGTTCTCATTTTATTATCACCATTCATATTGTTTGTCTTTTAAAAAACTATTTCCTAACATAAGGTCATAATATTATTCTCCATATCATTCTAATTTTTTCAGAAGTTTGTCTATAATTATGAATCAATTTATGAGTAACTGAAATCTTAACAAATGCTACTATTCTAATCAAAACAAATGACAATCTTTTAATTCATTTAACAAGATTTAAAATTTTAAAATAATGTATGACATATCTTTATAAAATTCATGCAAAGCTTTTGTTAGATGTATTTGTAGATATTTTATGTATTATTACTGTTGTAAGTGGGATTCCAAATTTTTTTATACTTTTTAGCTTTTTTCTTCTGAGTTATGAATCAGCTATTACTTTTAGTATATGTAACAATTGGTGATAGTATCTAAATATTTTTAAGTGTGTCAATTGCTCCTTGAATATCAAGATATACTAAGATTGAAAATTTCATAGTAGTACTCCAGAGGTAACAAATTAGATACAATATTGTCTAATATGTACTTAATATAGATTTAAATATGAAACAAGTTATATAAAATTTACAAGTAACAAAGATAAAGGACTGTAAAAGTAGCCAAAGGCTCTGCAAAATGTTTTCTGCTGAAAGGAAACTCCACTGCCTCATTTCAAAAAGTTAACCGCCAGGCTGTAATTCCTGGATATTCTCGGATCAAACTGATTATCTCTCCTGCTGTCGTGTTTATCTCCAGCAAATTGGAGTTGAAAATAGTAGCATAACTGGAGTGTCCACAATTCTTTTTTTTTTTCTTTTCTCTTTTTTCTTTTCTTCTTTATAAAGCTCCAAAACCATGGATTTCCCCACCCAGGTGAAGTTATTTGACCCCTGGCCATGCTCTGTTGGCAGCTTGGCTACTGCTCTGTGGGGCTTCTCCCTAAAGAACTGCACCAATCCTAAGTACACAGTCTTCAGAGACAATTTTCACAGAAGACACAGAAAGAGAGGTTTTAAACATTGATTTAAAAGCACAGGGTTCAAAGGGCTGTTTTAAAGGGGAAACTCTAGGTCAACAAATATTTTTGGAGCGCTTTCTATTGGAAACAAGAAATTCTCCACCTCCACTGAATATATTTTTGAATACATAATTTTAGAGTCACTATTGATTTTCTATGTAATTATTTATATAATTTTTGTACATATCATTGAATTTGAGGTAAGCTTATCTGTAAAATAATATTTTGCTGTAGGAAGAACTCATACACCTGCATACAAAACCGTGATATTCTTAAGTAAAAAGTCAACTTGAACTAAAAGAATTTATTGCAGAATGAAAATATCTAGTATAAATTCATTCCCAAGACTGCCATCCATATTAATTTCTTTTCTCTGTGTCACTGAGATATTTCTAGAATGAGTTCAGCTAACAGAAAGCTTTGGAGGCAACAAAGGACAGATAAAATCCCATGAGGCTCCTTAACCAACAGGACCTGCTGAGATCTGCAAACCACTCACTTAGATGATCACTCGTGAGAAAATTATTCCTCAACCACTATTCCTGCTATCTCTTGCAAAATTTCTCATCCAAATTAACTAAACAGAAATGAGTACTCTGGTTGCATGGCTAATCACAAACAATAAAGGATAATACAAACTGAAAAAAATAAACTATAGAGAATAATCAATGATAAGTATGTGTTTTTAGACCAGTGATGCATCTGATTGTTAATAGTCCAATTTAATTGTTTTAATAAAAATCCAGGAAGTCTTTCATTGGTAATGGGGATTTGACAGGTTTATATACGTGCAATTCTATCAAATATAAAATTAAGGATTTTAGACTAAAATATAATGTAAACCAAAAAACAAAATTTATGTGCACATACATTATTCACACACATGAAAACTAACACAGCTCTTTACACTGAGAGATCATGAAATTTTAATGTGTGGTAAGGCAGGATTTTTTCAAATTTTTCAAACCAATTTTGAACCTCTTCAAAGAAAATAGTCATTTGTAGCTAGAGTCAAATTTATTGGTGTTTCCAGAAGAGAAAAAATTCACCCTTCATCATCACATCTAAATTTTTTAGAACAAAGAAATCACTCAAATATAAACTCTTTTAAAAATGTTTGAATGGTGAATATTCAAGATAGAATTTAGATGTTTGACTTTTACATTTAGATAAATTACTTTCAAGAATCCTTTATCATCTTCCCTTGGTCATTATTTAATGTGTTTCTACTCTAAATAATGTATTTATGCCAATTTATAGAGAAGTTCATTAGTCTCAAATGCTCTCGCTGAAAAATTTACAAATGATATAATGGCATCACTAATTCCTTTTTATATTCAGTTTTCCTGATCATGTGAAGATTCTTTTTGAAACAGTGAAAAATGAAACTTCTTAGATAATTTGCTTTTCTTTCACAGATAACCTGAAATAATAGGAAGAGCTAAGTGTACATAAAAGACTCATACTTTGAAATTAGTTCTGACTAATTTATATTTACTATCTTGGCATTATAATCCTCCAATTTGATTTTTAATTCATTGATAATTTTGATTTCCCCAAGAAAATGAATAAATGCATAATGTTTTCATGAGACAAGATGATGCCTATGATATATTCTATTCTATTATGCGTGGTTATTTTATAATATCAGAAAGAAAATATTTTAAGATTTATAAGTCATAAATCTTAAAAATCATATCATTTTTATTCTCGAAATCTAAAAATGGTGACCTCCCAAGTGTATCACAATCCAGTGAAGTTGATCAGTATGTGAAAACATGAAAATGATATAGAACACATTCAAAGGGAAGCTTACGGGTTGCTAAATTGTTAATTAAAAGCAATTACATTCAAAGGTGATGGAATATCATACATATAGGTAACTCTGAAGGAAAATCAATTATAAAAGTTTCATTCTCACTGTCTTAAAAATGGTGGTTTATCTCAATAATCTAATGTATAATTTTATGGACCATGCATTAATCCTAACAAGGATATGCAGAATTATATTAAAATCAGACTGAGATTTTAAAAAAAAAAATAAAATATTAAAGTAGTAGCACTATTTACTATGATTTTAAAAATTCTAGGACATGATATTCTCTTACTTGGTCAAATTAAAATGGTATAATAAGCCTAAGAACAAGTAGTATTATTTTGATAAGGGAAGTATTTTTTCATAACAACAGTACAGGAATAAACATACGTAGGATTCTGATGGATGAACTGAGATCGAAACTGAGAAATTTTAAAGCAAAGAGAAATAGAAGCTCTATGGCAGGGGTCCTCAAACTTTTTAAACAGGAGTCCAGTTCACTGTCCCTCAGACCGTTGGAGGGCTGAACTATAGTTTAAAAAAAAAAACTATGAACAAATTCCTATGCACACTGCACATATCTTATTTTGAAGTAAAAAACAAAATTGGCAAAAACACCCGGCGGGCTGGATAAATGTCCTCGGCAGGCCGCATGTGGCCCGCGGGCCGTAGTTTGAGGACGCCTGCCTATGGAGAGGAGGTAATTTTCATCTTTTAAAACTTGGAGTAAAATGTAATATTTTAAGGATAGTACAGACAAAGATATTTTTAACATTTTGACATCTCAAGAATATTATTGTTAAAAATATATTAAACAGAATACCTATAAAACATGCTAAAATAACTGAAATTTTTCTTAGATTGGCTATCTGAGACAAGCAACATCTCCTAACACAGTACACTCATCTTCATATTCCTGCGACGATGCTCCAATTCATTTCTGTGCTGCCTGATTCCTTGGGGTGGGCAGTCTCTAGGAAACTGGCAGGCGTCTATGAATAATCGAGGGTTCCTTTGTTACAACTCAAAAACAGGAATCAATTTTTGAAACACAGAGTAGTGCCTACTTTAGCCTTCTAAAATTTATGCTGCTTCAGTGATTACAAGTTAATTGATCTTTTCTCCTCTGTGAAAAACCAGCATAAATCCCTGGTTTTCTCTAAGGATGCTAAAATGAGAAATGTTCTTCTCTCTTTGGAAGTACATATTTTAAAGCCATCATCTGAAAAAGATTTAAGTGTAAAAGCCTCTATCATTTCAAGTATACAGTTAATTTTCTCAATAATTTTATTCAAATCCAAACCTTAGAAATATTCTTCTTAGCAGCTATTTTAAAGCAAAGTTCCAAAGAAAGAATTGGGGAAATTTTTAAAAAAACACTATCCACAAGAGTATAAAACTTAAATTTTTAGTATTTTCCTGCCTGCTTTTTTTTGTAGAAAAAAAATGCAATGAAGGTGGTAGAGTGTTGTTTTCTATTGAGAGCTTGGATGTGAGATTTATGTATTTGTTTCCTTCCTTAGAGCAGGAGCAATAGAAGGAAAGCTATCAAAAAAAAAAAATTCCATGCACAAGGTTTCATGTGAGAGAATTTAATCTGAGTGCCAGATAGCATCAGGTTTACAAGTGTCTGATATTTCTGCCCCCAGGCTGTTTTCCAGTCATTTCCCTTTTTCCTGTAAATGAAATTCAGAATCCAGGTCTACCTGCTTCCTTATTAAGAAAGAGATAGGGGTAAATAAAAGCCATTTTCCTGCCTAATTATACACCAAAAGTGAAATCACCAGAATAAAGCTAATTCTGACTTTCTTATAGGAAAAAAATAACATATCATATGTAAATTTTGTGTTATTTGGAGTCCCATGTTTCATAAAATTTACACCATACACACAAATCATGGATTAAGATTATTTAGTTTTCTATGAATTATCTAACCAAAATGCCAATATTTTCCTTTACGAAAACACATAACAATAGCAGTATTGGATCTTCACCTTTAATGATATTTGCAGGAAAAGTTTTTTAAATCCTATAATCTCTGTAAAGAGGAAGTAACACGGGGTGCGGAGCAAGATGGCGGACGAGAAACACTGCCAGATAGAGCGTCTCTGCAGAAA
>VBSM01003039.1:23132113-23163402 GCA_008086735.1 Cheirogaleus medius
GTCTCATTGCTATAGCCAGGACTTCCAGCACTATGTTGAATAGAAGTGGAGATAGTAGGGAACCTTGCCTGGTTCCAGTTCTAAGTGGGAATGCTTTCAATTTTTCCCCATTCAGTATGATGTTGCCTGTGGGTCTGTCATATATGACTTGTATCGTTTTTAGGTAAGCCCCTTCTATGCCTATTTTGTTAAGTGTTCTTATCATAAAAAGGTGTTGAATTTTGTCAAATGCTTTTTCTGCATCTATTGAAAGGATCATATGCTCTTAGTTTTTGCTTCTGTTTATGTGGTGAATTACATTTATAGATTTGCATATGTTTAACCATCCCTGCATCCCTGAGATAAAGCCCACTTGGTCATGATGAATTATTTTCCTGATAAGCATCTGGATTTGGTTAGCTAGGATTTTGTTGAGAATTTCTGCATCTATATTCATAAGTGATATGGGTCAGTAGTTTTCTTTCTTTGTTGCATCCTTTCCTGGTTTTGGGATTAAAGTGATGTTGGCTTGATAAAATGACTCGGGAAGGATTCCATCCTTTTCAATGTTGAGGTGGAAGCAGCTTCTATTTTGTGAACTAACATGTCTACAGATTCCTTCAAGGCAAAGACCTGCAAAACCCCTGAAACTTCTCATGTCTCTTAGCCTATTTGCCAACAAGACACAAATTCCATAAGCATCCCTTTTGACCAACCATCACCAGCTCCCATTGGGCTCATCTAAGTCTAAATCCTCTCTTCCTCCAGGAAAAATTTCTATTTCTTATCCTTACTTTCACTACAATCCAAAATTTCACACTATCTCAGAACACATTAAAAGGGTCTTACAACAAAACTCAGACAAGATCCAAAATAAAATTATGGCCCTGGGTTTAAACAGTAAAATGGCCCACCTTGCAACTGATCATCTATTGAGAAGGATGTTTGTAGATATTGTAACAGAAGGGACACTGGAATAAAAATTTTTTCATCAGATGAAAGAAAAACCAAGACAATGAAAAATACCTCCATTCAGATCATTAAGCGTGCTCCCAGGAAGAAAGGAAATACCCAATATCCTGTCTTACCCTCAAATAATCAAGGTCAATTAACTATAAACATACATAGTCAACGTCATCCATTCCTGGTGGATATGGGTGCTATTCTGTGTACATAAAACCCTGCCTCTTCCTCAGAGTAAATGTATCACACAGATGGAAGGTATTTTGATTAACACACAGATTTTTCCTACCTCCCAATCCTTAACTTTAACACTTGGGTACTTGACTAAAAAAAATTCCTTCATACTCTCTAATAACACTACTGATGCAAATTTCACAGGGAGTGACTTACTTTGCAAATGAAATTGTTATATTAAATGCACACCAGAAGTTTCAGAGGACTCCTCTATTCATGATCAAGTTGTGTATTATATCTGTATATACCTTTGCCTTCTCCATTATATTTGTTGCATATCTCAGGTGGAGATCTTGATGTTGTACCTCACACTTTATGGACTAAAAATTCCACTGATCTAGGAAAACTATTGGAACAGAACATATTAAATTGTTACCTACCATATGGTTACCCAATCTTCCCCAATATCCCTTGAAGCCAAAAGTAATAGAAAGATTCAGACCTATCATCTGAGTCTAACCTAAGGAAGGCTTTTCAAAAGCTTCCTTCCCTAGGTTTCCTTAACTGCAAGAAGCCTTTTTGTCTGTCTGTGCATGAATGGTTTGAACAAACCCCTTTGCCATTTTATTGTTCAGGGGAAACACCAAAAACCCATCACCTAATATAACCTCACTTTTGACTTGTCCTCCTGGTATAAGGACAACCACTACCACTTGTCAATACTCCCACTGAACTAGGCTAGGCTCTATGCTTGATCTTATAGTTCTCAGTCAGACTGCTGAGTTCTATAACACCCTGAGACCTTCTACTCTTCCACCTCTAGCAAGATCAGGAGGACCTCAGAATCATCTTACCCAGATTAGAGAAATTTCAATACTCCAGTCAGCTGTGTTAGAGACTCTCATTTAAAACTCTGAGCTAACATTATTTGTTGATGGATCATACCTTAAAACTAAAACTGGATGGTATCAAACAGGATATGTTCTCACTAATTTAAGCTCTCCTTCAGAATGCAATTCCTTCAGAATGGCAGAATTTTATTCACTTGCTAGAGCTTTTCAACCAAAGTTCAGAGAGTGACATATACTGACAATGGATATGCTTCTGGAGTAGAACATGATTGAAGGTGCTCTTGAAAAAAGGAGTTTCTCAGTAGCTGAAGCCCCCAACAAAATAAAAATGGACTAGAGTTAAGGAACTTTTAGAAGCACCCCTACTTCTTAGGGAGATGGCTATTATAAAGATTTAGATCCATGTGAAAAGAGGTAATGTGGAAGATAAAAGAAATTATCTTGCAGATGATTATCCCAAACAAGTCTTAACCTAGGTTATAATCCTACCTAAACCTTCAAAAGATCACTCTCTGGAGAGATTCAAACAGGCCATTATAAAATAACAATTGTTTAGTTTCAGATTTTGTAAAGCTAGAGTTGAAACTATCTGGTTGTACCTTTCACTCAGGTAATCTTTGACACTCCCAAGATAGCCTCATGGTGGCACCAGATAATTTCAAATGGATATTGGATAAATTTCTCCATAAAACCCCTCATCATGGTACAAACTGGTTACTATGTTAAATCAACATCAGTGAAGAAACTTTACAAAAGCAACTGAGGTTACATTCACGGCATGTATCACTTACCAACATAACACATAGTCAGAAACCAAAGCTTCCACATCCCTTTGAACACCTTCAGATGGATTTTCACCACTTCTCACTACTTCTATTGAACCAATCAACATTTCTGGAAGATTATGGGTGCTAAGAGTAGTGTAGGTTTTGTGTAAATGATGATGCCTTACAGAGTTCTTGCATAATTGTTTCTGTAAAGTATATGCCTTGGTTGCTTGTTGCTTGACATAAAAGTAGGTTTGCCCCAGGTTGGAAACAAAACCAAGCAGCTTTTTAGCACTGTAATTGCTGTAGCTCTTCAACAAGAAACTGCTTTAACATATCCTGAAAATAGATATATGGTAACTAAAGCATATTCAAATTCTATGGAGAATGGAAGAAGGAAGGAAGGAAGGAAGGAAGGAAGGAAGGAAGGAAGGAAGGAAGGGAGGGAGGGAGGGAGGGAGGGAGGAAGGAAGGAAAGAAATTTAGAATGCAATGCAGTTCTAAAAAAATTTCTGCAAAACCATAAAGAGTCCTGAAGTCTTATAGAAAGATGCCTTCTGAGTCCTCCTGCCATTCTGGGCCACTGGCTTATGGGAAGTGTGACCTCAGAGCAAATACATTTTGGGTTTCAGTTTGGCCCTTCAGCCAATTATGCTCTATAAGGTAGGAGATCTAAAAGGTCTGTTATGGGATGAATTCCGTTCCCCTACCCCTGCCAAATTTATATGTTGATGTCCCAACCTTTAGTATTTCAGACTTGACCATAATTGGAGATAACAACCTTAAGGAGGTGAGTAAGTTAGGATGAGGCCATTAGGGTGGGTCTTTATTCCCACATGGCTGGTGTCTTTATAAGAAGGGGAAGAGACACCAGGGATGTAGGCACAAAGAGAAAAGACCATGTGAGGACACAGCAGAAAGGTGGCCATCTGCAAGCCAAGGAAAGAAGTCTCCAGAGAAACCAAACCTACTGACACCTTGATCTTGAACTTCCAGCCTACAGAACTGAGAAATAAAGGTCTGTTGTTTAATCCACCCATCCTGTTGCATTTTGTATGGCAGCCCTAGCAAACAAATGCAAGGTACATTTTCATGACTGTCATGAGCACTGTTTTAGCCTCTGTGTGTGTGTATGCAGATTCATTTCATCCTCACAGAATCCTATTAGATAGGTACTCTTATTATCTTCATTCTTGGAGGCAAACATAGTTTAAATTGTCCAAGTCCACGCTGCTAGTAAGCGGTGAGTTCAAGATTTGCATCTGGATAGTCAGGACACAGGGTCCTCTTAACCACATGACATTACATTAAGTGTCATTGAATTAGAACTCTAAATCATAGTATTCTCCCTCTTTTTATTTTACGCTTCTGTATAACTAACTTCAGTTATCTCTCATTTTGCTTCAATGACTTCTCTTTGGAAGAATTTAGGATATAAATTACAAATGAATGATTTGCTTTTCATCATACTTTTCACTTTCTAGCAACATGAAAAACTAGCAATTTCAAAATTAAATTATTTGATTTAGCAATCTAAATGAGTTTAATTTCCCACTAATCCGTATACCCATGAAGATATTTATTTGTTATATGCATCATGGTGTGTGCTATTCAAGAAGTCTTTATTTTTCTCTGACTCCTCACATCTTATATTATGCATGTCACATTAGTTTCCTTTGCTTTAATGTTACTCCTATTAGGAGATAAATCTTCTAGTGACTTGACTTCTATGTACTTCTCCAAATTTTATTCTTTTTATTTTATTTAAAATTATTACGGGGATATAATTCTTTTTGGTTACAAGGATCCGTTTTATAATGCTTGAGTCCTGGATAAAAGTGTGCCTGTCACCCAGATAGTGTTCATTGTAACCGTTAGGTAAGTTTCGCCCATCCCATCCTCCCTGCTCCTACTTGCTTGATTTCCATTGAATTGACAGAAATTAAAATTTATTCTAATCATACATCTTGGGCTACCGCAAGATAGTATAGCAGAAAGAACCCTACACTAGACTTCAGGACACCAGAGTCCTTTTATTAACTACCCGTGAGTCTCTGAGCAAATAGCTTCCTGTCTTGGGCCTCTATTTTTTTTTATTTTCTTAATCTGTAAAATCAAGACTTGGCATAAAGGAGCCAAAAGGCAAGGCTTAGGAGATAAGTCTAAGCCAAGACAACCACCATTCCCAGCCCACACCGCCAGCACATTTTCTCCTGAACTTTTTGCCACGGGCAGGTTCGATCATTCTCGCAGTTGATCCATTAATTAGGATTTTGCAATTCACACAGACCTCTTGGTTTAAACAGCAAATGATGAAGCTCTAGGACTTCAAAAGGGCCAGGGCTTCAGCTGGCACAAGAGGCTCTTCTGAAGGAAAAATGACTCTCAGATGTCTTTTTCCTAATTAAATATAAAAGGTAAACTAGAGTCAGACACATTTCTGCCAAATAAATCTGGCATAATGATTTTGGAATCCTATTGTCTTTTTACTGAGTTAACTTTAAATACGGGCTAATTACATAACTGTCATGTTAATATTGAAATTTCATTTATTAAAATAAGCTTATGGCTTGATAGTTACCCAGTAGGGATTATATAAGTATACATTTTACCATTTATTGCTCACTGGTTTTAAAGAGTATAGAAATCTCTTATGAATGATACTGTGTCACTTAGCACTCATTTTCAGTCATTGTGACTACTTTTACCAATGTGTATTGGAACCAAAAACTGAATAAAAGCTGAAATTAATTTCATGTGAAAAGAAATCCATTTAAAAACTGTCATAGTCATAGAAACCTGGGTTTAGTATCCATGTTAATAACAAAAGTATGTGTCAAATATGTCCTTTGCTTTTAGTAATCACATTTGCTTTAGAATTGAGAGCAAAAGTACAATACAAACTCATTTACAATTTGTTCCAAGTGTTCCTTTTCATTATGTTGCTTTTTGTGGTAATTATACTAATAAAAACAATACTGAAATTCAACAGCTTCTCTTTCACTGACTGGATTTTTTTCGTCTTATCCAAAAGCATATTTAAATCAATTTTTGAAATATTCCTCTCAGGGAATAATTTTTAGAATTACTAAATGCGATCTAGACTAATTTTCATTTTCTACCAAGACCATGTCCAAATATATGAATATAAATCACGACCTTTCAGATTTCCACAAAATTCTGACCATCTTGAAACCCTTATTCTCAAATCATTTATACAGAAAGGATATAGAAGACAATAAACATGTTAGCGTCTGGTAAATAGTTCCTTGATGATAATGACTATGATGGTGATGATGATATTGAAACATTCTTCAAAACCCACTGTCGTCAAATCCTCCCAGGAGGGAGCTATGAGGTAGATTACTGCTGTCCTCAGTTGAAAAATAAGGAAACTCAGGTACAGCAAGGGGTTATTTTAATAAGTTGCCTGTAATCATACAGCTGGTTTTTGTGTTAGATTCCAGATTTCAACACAGGTGATAGTAGAGTTAAGGTAAATAGTCAATATATCTTTGTGAAGCACATTTATCTGTAAACTTTAATTTGAGCATCACAAAAAGTATATAAATTAGGTGAGGAATTGTAAAAATGTGGAAGGTAAGATTCAGGTTGAGTAAGTTTGTCACTTACAGGCATTAAGAGGCACATACAGAACTAGAATGTCTGTCATCTCTTTATAGACTGTTCATTTTAGGTTGAAAAGAAAGTATCCTGATGGAACGGGATTAGGCACCCTGGCATTTGTACCCTTTCTTTACCAGTTAATTCTAATGACCTTTGGGCTTTCACCTCTCTCAGTTTCTTCATTATTAAATGAAAACACTGAAATGGATAATTTCTAAAGTTACTTCCCAGGTGTACTTTTTATTTATATTAAAATTTCTAAGACATCTTTTCATATAGTAACAAAGGCACAGGATAATTTCTGATTATGCTTCACTCAATGAAGAAAATAAGTTTTCTTTGAAATAAGGCATATAGCTTACATTAAAGAGCACCTGTCACATATGAAATACAAAATATATTTTACTTGTAATATTAAAGTACTATAAGTGTGCAATAATGCTTCTGGATTGCAATATACACATCTCCTGACAAAGGAATAGAATTTTTCTTTTAATGATAAATCACTCATTTGATCTCCCATTGTCCAGAAGAATAATTGACTATAGTGAAATAATCTTTAATGGAACAATTTTGAAATACTTGTTCACTACACTATAATTAGCATAGTAGATAGAAAGCCATAATTGTTTCCAATTTTGTAAAAAGCTTTTTTTTGTACCATTTTTCATTCTACTTCTCAGGGACCCATATTAAAAATGTCCACTGCCTCCCATGTAGGAGACCGAGTTGCCCATGTGGAAGCAGCTCAAGTACAGATCAAGGCTTCACAAGAGACAATCAGGATGCATATCTTGTTAATAGTCATGGTAAAGATGCTCACTGGGAAATGCAGACATACAAAAAGCTAGTGGAAATTTAAGGCAGCATTGGTATCTAGGCCATAGATACTGTATTAGTCCATTTTGACTAGGTAATTTATAAAGAAAAGAGGCTTCTTTAGCTCATGATTCTGCATGCTGGGAAGTTCAAGAGCATAGTGGCATCCGGCTGGCTTCTGGTGAGAACCACATGCTGAGTCAAAACACGGCAAAGAAACAGAGAAGGGAGTGGTCCTGTACAGAGACCACATGGCAAGACAGAGTCCAGGAAGCTGAACTCACCTTTGTAACAATCTGCTCTCCAGCAGTAACTAATCCAGTACCCACAGAGAGAGAATGCGCTCACTTCCAGGGGAGGGTGTTAGTCTATTCATGAGGGATCTGCCCCATGACCCAAGCACCTCCCCCTAGTCCCCACCTCCCAACCCACCATATTGCGGGTCAAATGTCAACCTGAGCTTCAGAGGGGACAAATTCAAATCATAGCAGATACCAATGCTGCTTTAACACAGACCTGTTGAAATGTACTGTTGCAATCTTGTGTTTTCTATTTTTTAATAGCTTTAAATATAAATAAATAGCTTTATTGAGAGAGAAGTCACACACCATAAATTTCCCATGTCAAGTGTATAGTTCAATGGTTTTCAGTATATACAAAGAAATCTGCAATCGTCAACCACAACCTAAGCTTAAAATATTTTCACCACTACCCCCTCCAAACAAAATCATAACTATTAGCAGTCATGCCCATTGCCCTCTCCCACCCCCTAACTCCCAGCCATAAACAACCAATAATCTTCTCACTGTCTTTATAAACTTGCCCATCTCTCCATTTCATATTAATGAAATCATACAATATGTAGTCTTTTACACGTGGCTTCCTTCATGTAACATAATGCTTCCATTTTCATCCATGTTTTAGTATGTGTCAGTAGTTCATTACTTTTTACTGGGGAATAATGTTACATTGGAAGAATGTATGGTCATGCATCACTTGATGATAGGGGGACATTCTGAGAACTGCATCCTTAGGCAATTTCATCATCATGTGACTATCATAGATCGTATTTACACACCTATTACACACCTAGGCTATGTGATATAGCCTATGGCTCTTAGGGTACAAACCTGTACAGCATGTTATTATACTGAATACTATAGACAGTTGTAACAGAATGGTAAGTATTTGTGTATCTCAACATAGAAAAGGTACAGTAAAAACAAAGTATAAAAGATTTAAAAAAAAAAAACTGTATACCTATATAGGGCACTTACCATGAATGGAACTTGCAGGACTGGAAGTTGCTCTGGGTGAGTCAGTGAGTGAATGCGAAGGTCTAGGACATTACTGTACACTACTGTAGATTTTATAAACACTGTACACTGAGGTGACATTCACTTTATTAAAAAACTAAAGTAATTGGGCTATGACATTATGATAGCTATGATATCACTAAGTGATAGGAATTTTGCAGCTCCTTATAAAACCACCATTGTATACTGGGTCTGTCCTTGGCCTAAACATCATTATTTGGTCCATGACTATATTGCATTTGTTTATCTGTTCATCAGTTGATGGATACTTGGGTCATTTCCATTTTTCAACTGTGAAAAATAATAACACTGCTATTAATATTCATGTGGGTTTTATGTGGCCATATATTTTCACTTCTATTGGGTATATACACAGGGGTCATATAATAACTCCATTAGCACATATTGCAAACAAGGAATGTGTGTGTGTGTATGTGTGCAGGCACCATGCAGAGTTTGTGTGTATGTACGATGGAAAGGGTGATAGGTTGATTGTTTTATGAGATGAAAGGAATGGAAGAGAAATCCTTGAACACAGATTACCCATAAATATATTCTTATATTTTAACATCAATGTGTTTATGTTATGTTTTACACTTAAAACAGACGTATAGACATGGTATTAATAGTCTGTGATATTTAAAACCTATGAAGTTGAAAACACAATCCCTAACTTTGTCATCTAAATAATATCCCAACTCTAAATTCCATTTATTGCTTATTCTAATAAAAATAACACATTTGCTATGTTGAAGTCTTCCTGTTCTCTTATATGTGCTTTCGTTATCAATCAACAATAATGTCACTGTTTTCTTTAGCCAGCTCACAATCCATTCCCACTCACATGCTTCAGTGTGCTGAGAATAACCAACCTGCCAATTGACTGTATGGAAAGAGCTAGAATAACATCAGACTCTATTGGCTGCAGAGCACACTTAATGCAGCAAAGCCTGAGGAAGAGAGAACACACTTCAGAGTTTGTCCATCATTGGTTGCCAAGCCTCACTGAAAGTATATTGTCTACTGAGAATGCTAAGAACAAGGCATACCTGGAGAATGGAATGTGGTTTGATTATGGGTGAGGGGTTAGTAAGGTAGGTTAATACATTAGTAAATTTACTACATAAGAAAGAAGATATATTAAAGTATATAATCATGGCGTTCAATTTGAATTTCCATCCACAATAGGCAGGTTTTTAAATTATAAGCTTTTTTTTAAAAATCCTTCACTGTTATCTGTTAGTTGAAAATGCAAAATTGAGTGATTGATTTTTTTACAACTGTATGTTATTTACTTGTGTTTTCTTTTTCTTTTTTTCAAAGAAAATTTTAAGTGTACAATACAGTACTTTACAGGTACAATACCATAGAGAAAATCTCTAGAATTTATTTATCCTACATATTTTTATACCCATTGATTAGCAACTCCTATTTCTCCCTCCTCCCAGCCTTTTCTGTTTCTAAGAGTTTGACTATTTTATGTACTTCATATAAGTGGAATCACGCAGTATTTGTCCTTTTGTGAGTAACTTATTTCACTTAGCATAATGCCCTCCAGGCTCATCAATGTTATTGCAAATGGCAGATTTCCTCCTTTTTAAAGGCTAAATCATATCCATTGTAGGTATATGCTACATTTTATTATCCATTTATCTGTCAATGGACACTTGGTTTGTTTCTATATTTTAGCTACTGTGAACAAAGCTGCCATGAACATCAGAGAGAATGTATCTCTTTGAGATCCTGATTTCCTTTCTTTTAGAGATATACACCCCTTCCTGAGAAAATAGTCAACAAACTGGGTATAGAGGGAATTTAGCTAGAAATGAAGATAGCTAGCGAGCTTCTGAGACAGTGTCATTCACAGAACACAGTTTCTTCCTGACTATCTTTTGTGCTCTCACTCTCATTCTGTCAGAGAACCAGCCACCATAGCATGATAAAGCCCAGTGCACATGGAGGTGTCCCAGCTGACAGTGCCAGCTAAGGTTTCAAGTGACAGCTGGTGTCAAACCCAGCCCCACAGCCTCAATTTCCCTATTGCCACCATTCTTTCACATCTTCCACCGAAGATCCAAACGTGGGGCAGATGAGCTGTCCTTGCTGTTCCCTGTTCAAATCCTCACTTGCAGAAACTATGACAGACCAATAAATGTTATTATCATTTTAAACTCAAAATTTTGTGACCATAGGTTATACAAAATAAGATAACTAATACAACTTCTTTTATTTTCTTAAGTGGTAGAACTTTTAAATGGACACTCCCCTTCCAACGCCATTATTACTTAATAAATGTTGACTGACTTGAATTAAAGAAAATTTTATATCACAGGCATAGACCAGAGTGTACACCACCCATCATTATCAGATCAAAATCTTGGATGATGATTATTATAATGAAGATAGCAATAGTTCTAATAGTGGGCCAGAAAGTGTGGAGGAAAATAAACATAGGTACGACACAAGAAGACAGCTATAAAAAATAATGTAAATATTTTATATGTCTTGTTAAATGTCAGTGAAAACATATTTTTATAAAAATCAGGTTATTATTTTATTAAATTGCTATTGATGCGAAATAGTGCATTCAATATAATGCTTAATTTCCTCTGTTTACTTGCCATCCTCAGTGAGCCTCAGCCAGGACCAATCTAGCAACTAGGAATGACAGGTAACCTAAGGTGCCACCAGAGGATCTACATTCCATCAAAGAAGGCACAAGACTAGGCCCATGTCTATGGGATGAACTAGTCTTATCACCTTCCCCAGAAGTGGCTGGTTGGAGAGAGTGATGAAACGGCATGGCAGGGGCACAGTTGGAGTGCCAGCTCAGAGCTGATGTGCCCAAGGACAGGTGCTATTTTCCCAGGACTTAGCGTAAACTTTGAGTCAAAGGCCTTTATACACATTGGCACATCCCTGGGAAGAATACATGGGCTGAGGAATCATGGGTAAGGGTAAAAAAAAAAAAACCTAGCATATTTCTTACTGTTTTGTTTTTGTTTTTTGAATTTGTACTTTCTGTCCCCATACCACTGACTCTGGCAGGTTTACAAGTCCTGATCTCCAAAAGAGGACACTTCCAACAGGTGACACAGCAAGTTGCCAATGTCCCCAGTTCTTTTGGCCAGGAAGAGAAGTATATTAGTTTCCTAAGGAAGCCATAATGAATTACCACAAACTGGGTAGTTCTAAACAATGGAAATTTAGTCTCCAACAGTTCTGGATTCCAGAAGTCTGAAATAAATGTAACTGGCCGTACCTTGCTCCCTCTGAAGACTCTAAGGAAGAATCTCTCCTTTTCCCTTCCCAGCTTCTGATGGCTCCATGTGATCCTTGGTTCCAATCACATCCATCCAATTTCTGCCTCCATTTCCAATGGCCTTCATCCTTGCACGTGTCTCTGTGTTAGCCTTTTCTTATAAGGACACCCATTATTGGATTTAGGGTCCACCTTGATCCAGTGTGACCTTATCTTAACTTTCTTACTTATGTCTGCCATAGACCTTATTTCCAAATAAGGTCACTTTCTGAGGCTCCAGGTAGACAAGAATTTTAGGGGTGTGATGGATAATTTTATGTGTCAGTTTGACTGGCCATGGGGTACCCAGATTAAACATTATTTCTAGAGGGGTGTGTGAGAATGTCGCCTGTCCTCAGATGGGTTTACACCATCAGCTCTCCTGGTTCTCAGTCCTTCGGACTCAGATCGAATGACACCACCAGCTTTCCTGGGTCTCCAGCTTGCAGATGGGAGATTGTGGAACATCTCTATGTCCATACTCATAGAAGCCAATAACTCATAATAAATCATACATTATATATATATATATATATATATAATGTATCTCCTATTGCTTCTGTTTTTCCGTAGAACCCTGAATAATATGGGGAGGGAGGCACTACTCAGACCCACTACAAAGAGAAAGAGCCATGGTCCTATTGGTGGTAATTGATTTTGTCCATTAGGAGAGTTAGGGAATGTGTTATATGGTGGTGGAAGAGAGAAGCATAATGAAATTTAAGAAATCCCTAAATATATGAGCTATAAATTTATTCATATATTATCAATATTGATATTTTCCCAGATATATTTAAATCTGTGGGGTTTTTTTCTATTCATGTATAATTTACTTACACTAAAATTCATTTGTGGGTATAGGTCTATGAGTTTTGAAAAATTCACTGGAAAATTTTGTTTGCTCAAAGGAAAATATAACTTCCAAGATTATATAAAAGAAGCATGACTTTGTACTTCTAAATCATCTTGGTAACCCATATGGTGTTTACTATGATGGCACATAATATTTCAAGGCAGGAAGCTCATATTTCATATTGGCAAAGGCTGCAAAACCATTCCCCAAATCACAGAGAACTGGTTTTAAAAACTGCATCCACATGGGGGGTCAGACTTCCCAATAATATTTCTACCAAGATAAAGGATAGCATCACAAGTCCTTTCTCATACATTAACACAACTACGAGTTTGGATGCCATAAATACACTCCCCTTTGCTCACAAATAGTTGTGTTGTCACCAAGTTGCCTGACCCCATTCAGGAAAACCTGTCTTCAAAATAATGTGAATATGCTCTGACACTGGTCATATTTTAGTGATGTGCTCATAGGCTGCACAGGAATTGCTTCCCAATTTGGCCTTTAAATAAACCCTTCCAGGGCAAAGCTTTGGAACCAATTCCCCTTCAAGATAGTCTTGTGAAGAGTTACTCTCGCAAACAATCTAATACGACTCTGCAGCAGTGTTACCTGCCCCATGGTTATACACAGGGGCAGGATGTGTCTCAGGTTTGAAGAGTGAGGTTTCTTTAAAACAAATTTGTATAAAACAGTGCGAGGAAAGTTAGGGATTACTAGAGAATGCATAGGCTTGGTTTTGCTCTTCTTGTGCTGAAAAATCCAGAATTTTATTTTTCAAGTCTAAAAGAGAAAGAAATGCAAAAGCAAATACAAGGTTAAGTTTCAAAGTCCTGCTCAGCAAAAAGTTGAAAATCTACTGCCTATGTGCCAATGAATGGACTTCCTACTCCTAATACTCAAGGCTACACACAAATTCCTTCTTATTTTCACTCGACAAATAAAGGTAGGGACTTTATTATATTCAGGGACTTTTCAGGATGCCAGGACCACAAACACAAGTATGTGGAGAATGTTGTTAAAAATACTAAACATAAAAAAATCAAATTAGTATTATTAAATGTTACAATGCAGGACTTTTCCGAATGCATCAAGGAACACTTTGCCAAACGAAAAGAAAATAGAGCTTCTGTACTTGATCTTAACCAAAAGGCCAAAAAGTGATAGAAAATAGAACTTATGAAAGAAGTTTAGGCAACCAAAAAAAGTAGAAGAAAGGGTGAGTTTAGGGAGAGCATTCTACATAGAGAAATTATTTTCAAAAGGACACCAAAAGTTGTGACCTAATGCACAATCTGACAGGAAAATGATGTACAGAACATCATAATTTATGGTAAAATTTTAGAAATATTACAGTCAGGCCCACTATCACTACTTTTTTCCAACATTGCACTAGAATTCCCACTCAAAGCAATAAGACTAAATAATAATAATAAACAAAATGTATAAGATTTCAAAAAGGAAGACACCAACCAGTGCTTATGTGTTAACAATGCAATTGTTACTTAAATGTCTACTTAGAAAGTCCAAAGGAAAAATCCACAACCGTTAGAACTAATTAAAGAATTTAGCCAATTTGCTGTTTTATGCTGCTAACACGTGGCTCATGGTTGTTGGTAATATTCCCTCTTCTAATTCTAATCCTTTCCCAATTCACTATTTTCCCTCTTCACCATACAATCTGCTAGCTAAAGCTCAATTTTCCAATATAGATTTCATTTTGGATATCACCATCACTGCCACTTTCCATATGTCAGGAAAACATCTGTAGGATTATGAACCCATTTTGCTCTTCTTTAAAAGTAAAATCACCATGCCTCCACTTGTAAAGGTGTGAGTGTCATTTGCGCCACCTTCTCAGCAGTTTCTACCTCGTCTTTTGTACTAGATCAAAGTCCCTGATAGTGTCCTCACTAGTGACCATTCCGCAAATTCTGCATTTCACAGATGGGAAGGAAACACCCTGGGTCAAGATTCAACTTGACAGAACTGAGACAGGTCTCCATACCTCTTTGGTCAGTACTGTGTCACTCCCAGGAGGAATTCTAATCACGAGGTTTATCAGAATGTTCAAATCAGGTGAATGAAAGGTGGGACTTAAGAATAATCCATATGGGAATGTTCTAAATAAATAAAACACAGCCTCGGTCTCCCTCATCCAGCCACGTCCTGCCTTGTTTCAGGAGTCCCAAACTCCCTGGCTTTTTCTTTAGGGTCAGTGTCCAACAGCATAGACAACATAATTTGATTTGTGTACAATATACTCTCATACATATTGTATTAGTTTGGCAGGGCTGCCATAACGAAGTACCACTTACTGTGTGGTTTAAACAACAGACATTTATTTTCTCCTGATTTTGGAGGGTAGAAGTCTGAGATCAGGGTTGATTTCTTCTGAGGACTCTCTCCTTGGCTTGTAGATGGCTGTCTTTTTTGTGTGTCTTCACATGGCCTTTCCTCTGTGTGTGGCTGTGTCCTAACCTACTCTTCTTATAAGAACACCAGTAATATTGGAGTAGGGCCCCACTTTAGTGAGCTCATTTTAACTGTAGTTGCCACTTTCTTATCTCCAAAAACAGTCACATTCAGCGGTACTGGGGGTTAAGACTTCAATGTATGAATTTGGAGAGGCGGACAAAATTCTGTTCATAACACACACCAAACAAGCATCCCCCAAAAGTTGTGCACTGTGCATGAATTTATCATATATTGTCATCATATTGACAGATTCCTACATAGGCTGCTGCTACATGCTTCACTTTCCAGTTTGCTGAGTGTGTCCCGGTATATTTCACTTGCGATTTCTGAAAAAGAACTAACAGTGATTATGCATCTTACTAACCCAAACCTATGGCCAAAATACGATTAGTACATTATAAATATTTTGCATTCTCCAGGACCATTCACGACTGTCCATCCAGATTAGTTGAAATGGATATATCTTCAAGTTTCACAGTTTGATACTTTGGAGACATTTTAATTCAGGTGAATCACTGCAGAATTTATTATTTACTTATCCTGACAGGAAATACAAGCTCTCTGGATCAGAAAGCAAATTAATCCTAGTGTTTGTTCCCCATCCCCCAATTCCCCCAGGGGCAAGGCAAAGACTGCCTGATATCACCTGCACATGCAGGAGCAGAGAAGACCCTCAAAGTTATGAACGTTAGACCATATGCAGGGAGGCTGTCTCATCTGTCCCTGTTCTGATCTTCTTATTCAAGGTGGGGGGGGAGGATAGAGAGAGAGATAGAGACAGAGAAAATTTAGCTTTGGAATATAAACAAATCATCTCTAGGGAAAGGAGAAGGTCTCTAATCTGCACTATAAACAAGTGGCTCCAGGGTACTTAAGGGGTTTGTTATGCTAAAAAGTAAGCAAATAGCCCCGGGCAACACATAATTTCTAACTTCCAAGGCGTGTTTGCTATTCAACTGGTCTTTAACCTGAGTTGACAGTAACTTGTTTAGAAAGCCCTTACTGTGCAGAAACACGTGGAGATTCACGGAGAATTGTTTCCCAGCAAAAACACCTCTTCCTATTACCTGCGGCTGTGGACCATTTCCTTCTGTATTTTTTCTCAGAGACATTGCCACTTACAACTTGATGCTACAATATGGAAACGTAGGTTCCTGTATTACTGTCTTTCTCCTCCAGAGTGTCAGTTCCACAGGGCAGTGATGCCTCTGTGTGCTCAGTACCTAGAATGTGGCCTGCCACTGAATGAAGACTTGCTGAACAAGTGAATGAGTGAATGACAAATTAGCAGGCCAAGGGAGTGAAATTGTGACCGACTAAAGGAGAATTAGGCCCTCAAATATCATTATAAATAATCAATACGTGGTAGCTGTTTGAGGGTGAGTTGTGTCCCCACTCAAATTCATAAGTTGAATAACCCTTATGACTCTATTGGAGATAGACGCTTTATTAAAATCAAGATGTAGATATTTATAATTTACAAAAGAATGAAATAACAACATCCATCTACCTACCAGTCAGCTGAGGAACTGGGACCTGACAAAGGCTGGTGAATCTCTCTGGGTAAAATTAAATGAAAATAAAGCAGTTAGTGTGGGCCCTAATCCAACATTATGGGTGCCCTTATAGGAAGAGTAAGATTGGAAGCACAAAGAGACATCAGGGATGCACACACATAGATGTAAGACCATGAAAGGACACAGCGAGAAGACAGCTGTCTGCAGGCCAAAGAGAGAAGCCTCAGGAGAAACTAAACCTACCAACAACACCTTGGTCTTGGACTTCCAGTCTCCAGAATCGTGAGAAGCAAATTTCTGTTGTTTAAGCCTCCAGTCTGTAGTATTTTGTTATGGCAGCCCTAGAAAATAACACAGTAACTACATTGTATTAACCAAGAATTGACAGTAGTAGAGAACCTAATTTAGAAATACGAGGTGAATACAGTAAAAACAGGGGAAAGAGATACTTTTCAGTGTCATAGGCATATTGACCTGAAATCTAAAATCTAGGCTAAAAAACTTTTTTAATAAATTAGAGAAATCAAAATTCTGATAAAATTTTATCAGGAGATACATGTAATATAAGTTTCCAAGTAACATGGAATATGAATTATCAATTGTTAATTTTTCACTGGGAAGTAGAACAGATTTTGGCTTTAATTAAAGTGAACTGAATTAAATAAGCACAAGCTGGTTGACTATTCTGATTTAGAGCAATAGCTACTGTGAATTTATCAATTAAAGCAGAAATTTAAGTTTTTCCCCAAGACTTTAGTCTACCGAAGGTTAAACGATCTACATAAATAAGAGTAATTTACACTTAGTGAAGAAGAAATAAATCATAAGGAAAGAGTGAGAATTATGAAACTTGGACTTGATGGATTGATGCCAACCTGAAGAGTGGTCTCTTAATAATTTGTACAAATTAACAAATTTTTAATTATAAATACTAAAACTAATTTTTTCAAAAAATATTTTAGGAGTATGTGATTATGTTAAGCCAAAGTTCTAGAGAACACAGAGTTGTGAGAGGATAACAATTAATGAAAAGCAAAATGACCAGAGGGCTTTAATTTTAGGTGGCAGTCCTGAGAGTTACAACTGGGAAGATTCCAAATGAGGTCCCAGGAGGTGTGAGAGGTCTGGTAGGCATAGCAGACTAATTGTTGCTGAATTTTCATGTCCAATGATGGTAGGATGAAGATAGCTTTCTAGGCAGGTGGAGAATGAGATTGGCTTTGGCTAGTGTCACTGATATCTGCCTCTGAATAAAATTAGCTGCAGCTTACAGTAGTTAGGAAGACCCATCTTCCATTGAAGGCAATGGAAGGAAATTTCTCTGAGAAGATAGAATGGAGTGGGAAGCAATTTGTTCCAGGAACACTCATGTTCCCAAGGACTGGGAGCAGCCACGTAGCTCTGCGATGTGAGATCACAGTTTAGAACCCACAGCCTCCTCACATGGACTTATTCATGCCATTGTTTCAACCAAAGGGAAGGACTTTGCATTTCTCTCCATTGAATTTCATTTTGTTAATTTTAGATCACAGGTGCTCATCTTCTGAAATATGTTTTGAGACTTTATGCTGTCTTTCAATTTTTTTGACTTCTTTTTTCTTATATGCCCACCCAGAAATTGTGTTTCTTCTTTTAAATGTATAGGCTTAAAATATGCAGCAGGGCAAGGCCACTTACAAATTACTGAGAGTCCTCTTTTCAGGTTGATATTTATCCATTAAATAATCCTACCTGTCCATTTCACAGCAAAATCACCCTGCTTAGTATTCTTCATTCTTTTTTGTCTCAAAGTGTTTTGCAAAGTATTTTATTATACGTACTATAAAAAGAAAGACAGAGAAGTCCTAAGGAAGTCTCCTGATCATGATCTCTGCTAGTGTAGGGACTTGGTTACAAAATGAGATAGGAATCTTGATTGTGTGTGTGTGTGTGTGTGTGTGTAACCTGAAAGCAGAGGCACTCAAGTGACTTGTATAGATAAGCTCCTGCTTGGTGATGGCTCAGTGTTCAGGGACTGGGGTCATTTAAGCACAGATCAGGAGACACCACAATGACACCTGAGACTAACGTAGTATAGTAGTACATTAACATCTATATTATTGCTCTGAGTTATCATAAAAGGTTTAACTTTGCTTAATAAAAGCAAAATAAGTCCTTCAAAATCATTTTACATAAAGTAGACTAAGTTTTGGATGTTTTTCAGAATCTTGACATATATTGTAAGCTGTCCCCTAAAACTATTGTGATAATGTTCATCCCATTAACATTTCTCCATTCTAACCACCACTGAACATTATAAATGAAGAATACTTTGCAAATCTGATAGGAAAATATTGACACTGCAAGGCTGTTTTAATTGTATCTATTATTATTATGATTTATTTCTATAATTACATCTTTCATATTTTTATTTTTATGTATTTTCACATTTATATTTATGTATTGTATTTAATAACCATGTGAATGATCAATAATTTAAAATTAAATAAAGATATAGATATTTTATAAGTTAAACAGAATGAAATAACAACATCCATCTACTTACCAACCAGCTTAGAAAGTGGGACCTGACAAGGGCTGCTGAATCTCCCTGGGTAAACCAGTAGTCTCCACCAGAAATAATCTTGGTGGGACACATTCACTGAGCCCACCTGGATAAGCCACACCAATCTCCCCATATCCTGATCCTTAATTAAATTACTTCTGAAAAGTCCCTTGTACCATATAAGAAACATATTTACTCATTACAAGGATCAGGATGTAGAAATCTTTGGGGGACCATTATTCTTCTCATCATACTTTCTACTTTTATACCTTTTATTTCTTTTGGTTGCCTTATTCCACTGGAGGCATTCACAGCAAAATGTAGAATAGAAGTGGTGATAGTGGACATCCTTGCCTTACTTTCCAAACCTCAGAGGGAAAGCTGTAGGTGCCTTTTCCAGTTAACTTTTATCAGATTAATGAAGTTTTCTTCTAATCTTAGTTTACTAAATTGGTTTTTCTTTCTTTACCATACAAGGATATTAGATTTTATTAAAAGCTTTTCTCTGAATCTATGATTTTCTCCTGTATTCTATTAATGTAGTGAATTATGTCAGTTGACAAATATTTTACAAAAAATCCTTTGCCTCCCTTGGTCAAGATGGATTGTTCTTTTCATGTATCGGCTACCTCAATTTGAAGATAATTATTTTCTTTAGGAGTTTCATGTTTGCATTTATGAGATAAAACCCATATTTTTACTTTTCTACAAAGTCCTCTGTAGATTTTGATGTCAGGCCTCATATGATAAGTTGGAAAAGTGTTCTTCCTTCCTCTGGAACATTTGTGTAAGATCAGAATAATTTCCTTATTTAAGTATTTGAAAGATAATTTACTATTTGAAGTCATCTTGGTATGAGTTTCTTTGTGGAAGAGTTTTAAATTATGGATTCAATTTATGTAATACATATAAGCCTTTTTGGATTTTCTATTGCTTTTGGAATTAGTATTTAAATTTAATTAAAATTTACATTTTAATTTTAAAATTAATTTGAAACTGAGCTATACTTTGTCTAGATTGGGTTTGTGTTAGTCACTTATTGCTTTATAACACATTTCTTTCAAACATTGCTTCTACAACATCTATTATCTCATAGTTTCAGCAGTTCAGGGATTCAGACGTGGCTTAGTTTGGTCCATGGACTCAGGGTCTCTCGCAAAGTTCAGTTAAGTTATTAACCAGGTCTGTAGTCATCTAATGTCTTGCTTTTGGAAAGATTCACCTCCAGGCTTACTCTTGTGGTTGGCAAGATCCAGTTCTACATGGGCTACTTGAATAAGAGCCTCAGTTTCTCATTGGCTGTGGACTGAGTTCCTGCCTCAGCTCCTTGCCATGTGGTTCTCTGCGTAAAGCAGCTCCCAACATGCCAGTATGCTTCAGCAGAGTGATCAAGCTAAAAAGGCCAGAAAGAGAGAGAATTTAAGCCAGACAGGTGCTTTTATGGCCTCATCTCTGATGTGAAATACCAACCCCTTTTCCAAATTCTGTTCAGTAAAAGCAAGCTGCTATGTCCAGCCTACACTCAAGAAGACGGAATTATTTGCACAGGATGAGAATGCCAGAATTTTTGTCTAATTAGTATATCAATTACTGCAAGAGGACTGTTAAAATCTCTTATTCCAGTGCAGGATTGTCTATATCTTCCTTTAATTCTAATAATATTTAGTTCATGTATTTTGAGGCTTTGGCATGTAGATTCCTAATGCTTATTTCTTCCTGATTTTATCATTATGACATGTCCCTCTTTATCGCAGCACATCTCTGTGCCTTGAAGTGTATTTTATCTGACATTAATACACTCTCTAGCTTTCTTCTGCTTACTTTGCATGGTAGATCTTTCTCCATCCTTTACTTTCAATATATCTATGCTTTTGTATTTAACCTCCAGTAGTATCTTCATTTTCATTCACTCTGTCAATATTTGCCTTTTAGTTGAAGTATTTATACCATTAACATTTAATGTAATTATTGATATGGCAGGATTTAGATCTACCATTATATTTTATTTTTTTGTTTTTCTCCCCTGTTTCCCCTTGCCTCTCTTATTTTGGATTACTTGAATATCTTTTACATTCTATTTGTCTATTGATTTCCTGGCTACATATATTTTTATTATTTTTTAAATAGAGGTTGCTAGAGTTAAGAATGTACCACTTCACTTAAGGTATAGAACCCCCTTGGTAGGCCGAGGCAGGAGGATAGCTTACAGCCAGGAGTTCAAGACTAGCCTGTGCGATACAGCAAGACTCTGTCTCTAAAAACAAAAACAGAAAAAAAAGATAGAGAACCCTTGCAACCACATAATTCCCTCTACTCTTCCACAAACTGACATTTATACTACAGTTGTTAAATGTGTTATGTCTATGTACATCAAAAGCTACACCAGAGAATGTTAAAATTTTTACTTTCAACAGTCATAGATGTAACTGAACTTAACAGGAAAAAATAGTCTTTTATATTGATCCAGATATTTACTATTTTTGTTGCTCTTCCTTACTTCATAGAGTTCAAAGCTTTTCTCTGCTTTCTTTTCCTACCAGCCTGGTGTATTTTCTTTCACATTTCTATTAGAGCAAGACTGCTAACAATGAATTCTATTTCTTTGTGTTCATATGAGGATGTCTTTAGTTTGCAATCATGCCTGAAGGGGATTTTCACTGGATTTAGAATTCTGGGTTGATATTCTTTTTCTCTTCTTTTTTTCTTTATTTTAAAGATTTTGTTCCATTTTTTATTCTGGGCTCCATAACTTCTTTTGAGAAATCAATGGATTTACGAAGTGTTGTTTTTCTATGTGTAATGTGTTTTTTTATCTCTAGATGCTTTCAGGATCTTTTTTTTAATATTTGGTTTTCAGCAATTTCCTTATGGCAAACACCTTTCCTTCATTTCTGGTACAATATGGTTATTTTTCTTACCTAAATTTTTTATTGTATTTTTCGAATTTTGGATAACACCTTGAAGAGGCACTGGATCACATTATTTCCCTTTAAAAAGTATTGTTTTATGTTGGTAGACAGTTAAAGTAACAATAGAACACACTGATCTGTCAAGCCATAGTTTTAGGCTTTCTTCAAAGAGGTCTATTACAGTTTTTTCCCCATAATTCCAGGCTGTAGCCCTCAATCCTAAAGTGTGGTTCTCTTTACTGTTTTTATTAATTTGGTAGGGTTGCCTTAACAAAATGCCACAGCCTGGGTGGCTTAAACAGCAGAGACTTATTTGCTCAAAGTTATGGAGGCTGGAAGTCTAAGACCAAGGTGTTGGCATGGTGGGTTTCTCTGGGCCTCCCTCCTTGCCTTGCAGGTGGCCACCTTCTCCTTGTGTACAGGCATTCCTGGTGTCTGTTCCTTTCTCACAAGGACACAAGTCCTATTGGATTACAGCCCAACCTTATGCCCTCATTTAACATTAATTAGCTCTTTAGCAGCCCTATTTCCAAATTTATTTGCTTTGGGGTTAGGGTTTCAACATATGAATTTTAAAGGGACACAGTTCAGTCCATAACACTCCTATCAGATGGCCTTTCTAACATCACAACTTTATCTTTGACTTGTGCATAAAGATTCTGCATTCTAGTTGTGCCTGACCACCAACATCTCTACACCACTGAAGAAGCTCCAGAATCTACCCCAGCTCTCTTGTCTACTAACAGTCGCTCTCTACGTAGCTTTTTGGAGTCCTGTTCTACTGTCACGAATCCAGAATTTGGTCAAGTGACATAAGAAAGATCTCTATGTAAACTTCAGGATTTCCCTCTTCTAAATCAAAATCACTTTAGTAAATCCACATTGTAATCCCTGCTTTCTCTGTCAAGAGCTGTGATAATTCAGCTCTTGCTTGCATTCTATATAAATGCATCATACCCCAAAACATTTTCCTAGTGATAAAGTCTGTGTAAAAGTAGGGCATCTTTTGAATGCCTCCTCCCTCTCAAGGATAGCAGTAGCCTTATACTGACTACTGTTCAATGTCTGCAATTTGTATCTTATATATTTTGTATATGATATAATAGATCTTATAGATACTATAAAGAATGTTTTATTACATCTCGCAAGTTTTGTTATATACGTAGGTTATTTATCATTTATGTTTGAATGATTCAACTTTCTTAAACACATTTATTTTTAAGTAGTGTAGATTAAATTCTTAACAGAAAGATTTTATATTTCTTTTTAGTTATTGATTTCTGGCCTTAATTAAGTTCTGGGATCCCCAGCGTATTCAATATCATTCTCATAGATTCCAATTACCTGGTGAATTTCTTTACCTTTTCATGTTTTTTCTCTACCATTTCCAACATTTCTATATTCTCTCTAACATATTGATCATTATCATTTTAAATAGTATCTGCTAATTCCAATATCTGGATCATCTGTGAGTCTACTTCAATTATGTATCTTTTATTAATAATTGGTTATCGGTTGTTTGTTCCTATACCTGCATAATACATTTTAATGATGCTGGACAATGTATATAAAAATTGTGGAGGTTTGCCTAAGAGGTCATCCTTCTTCTGCTAGGCATATAGATCACCTGGTCACCTCTAATCACTTCACTGAGTTTGAAAGGAGCCACAGTATAGGTAAGTGCCCCTCCACTTCTGTTTTCCAGCTTTCAGGGTACAACCCTCTAGGGATTTTAACTGAGAACTTGATACGTCTCTCAAGGCCCCTATCCCAGGCATGTCCTGAATGTGAATCCTTTTCTCCTCTGAACAGCAAAACTGTTAAAATTGTATTCTGATTTCCAGAGGCTTTTTGCCTAGGTGTTTAGCCCTGTGAAGCTTCAGAATTTATCAAAAGTTTTGAAGGAAATATCAGCTGTGTATCAGGCTCAGTTTTCTACTCCTCTCTTGTCACTGGGATCTGGATCCCCCAGGCATTTGAAGCCCCAGGAGACTAACAAAATCTCTGCTGACATCTTCATCTCACACAGTGGCTCTCTCCTTAGGAAAAGCCTCAAAACTCAGCCTCTTTCACTGCATCCTGGATTGGCCAGAGTTCCCATGGAAAAAGCAGACACACCACATCACTGCAACTCTCCACATTCTCCTCTTTCTGGAATTTTGGCTCTTTTTTGTTTCAGCAGACTTCTGATATATCAGAGAAGCATTTTTGTTGTTTTATTCAGAAATTCTAATTATTATCAGCAGAAACATGATCTGCCACAAGCTATTCCATCCTACCCAGAAATAGAAATCTAATCTATTTTTTTCAATTGGTGTCCTTATCATTTCAAACAATTTGAGAAACAATCTTCATTGAACCTTTATTTACCATGGGAGAAGTCATGTAATAGACAAAATGTATAAAATAGACAATTGGCTAGATGGACAATGATCTAACCTTAGAATAGGAAAGTGTGAAAAATGGAATGGGAAAGTATAGGAATATAATTTTAAGTAGATAAGAGGGTAGACATTTACACACTATATCTCAATTTTAGAAAAAAATTTAGGAGGAGGAAATTAAACAAATATTTTTATTCTGAGTGATGGGATTATGACTTTTTTTCATAATTTTCTAATTTTTTTATGAGAACTTGTTAATTCTATAATAAGCAAAGATAAATGTTCAATGAGCTTTGGTATAGCATGAAGGCTAAAACAACAGAAGTGAAAGGGCTTTCACTTTCATGTCATTACTCATATTAACCCTTTATCAATTGCTCACTATGTGCCAAGCATAGTGCTATTTACTTACCATAGATTGATGCATTCATTTAATTCTCACAACAAACCAAGAGGAAAGATTTTGCATATTTATAGGTAATAAAATGAGAGCGTCAAGGATTTTATTTTAATGAGTAAATTGATTTCAGAATGTGCATTCTATATAACCTTGAGAGTAACACTGGAGTGGGTAGAAAACAGTATGGGGAACAATGACTGCAAATGAGATATTCATTTTGAGAGTGTAAAAATCATTGAGGTGGACTTGTGTCACAGCTTTGAATATGACTTTATTTATGTGTCAGTAACAATAAAAACCTCATCTTACCTTATTCATTGACTTATCTTCTAATTCGTGTGATTTCAGACCATATTCCTTTATCCACTTCCTTGAAAAAAGTTTTAATTAGCAGAAAAAATATATTGTGAGGGAAATACTTAAAGTGATAACAGCTCAGTAAGCAAGGGGGAGAGATTACAGATAACATATATTTCAATTTAAGATTGCATTTTGCTGCAGGTTACAGAAACCAACCACCATGGCTTAATCAAAGAAAGGTTAATTTTTCTCCCACAATAAGAATCCCAGGGTGGTACAGTGACTACAGGAAACTTTCAGCTTCTGAGCCTCCTTCTATCCTAGGCTCAGACACTTTTGATTCTTACAGTCCACGGAATCCAGCCTGCAGTCTATATTTCAGATGTAGGAAGAGGGAAGAAAGAACCAGAAATGGGAAGGTTCTCTTTTGCAAAAAGCAAAAAGTTCTCCCTGAATACTCCATCAAACTCTCACATTTGCCTCACTGACAGATTACATGTAGCAGCAAGGGAGCCTGGGAAGTATCATGTCATAGCTGGTCATGTGGCATTCCAAATAAAATTTAGGAGAAGGGGAGGATATCATTCCCAATTTAGGATATTGGGAATGCAAATTAGCAGTGACAATTAGGTTTGGGCTTGATCAGAATAATGAGTTAAGAAAGCAGAAGATACATTAAATTAAAAGGTGAAATCAAAGTTTTAAAACAAAACAACACCCTGAGATCATAATATACAGAAATATTTAGGATTAAGTAAAAAAGCCAAACCTGAGGCTAACACTGAGAAAAACTAGCATTGATTTTTAGATTCTTTTTATACATGCAGATTTTAAGGACTGCATATTTGATTGACCATTAATTATTATTGTTATCATTGTTATTTTTTTTTTACAAACAACCTGATTCTAAAAGACTGGTCATGGGGTACAAACTTTTGTTAATGAACCCAACTTTTATTCCTGGAGCCACAGTATACATGATCTCACTATATGCTACTGATATTCCCAAGAGAATCACGTGGGTATTTCATTCTCAAACCTATTAAACCCAATTCTCCATTTCTTATAACAAAATATTGTTACTATTGTAACAAATATTTTCACTTTGCTAATCTGAAAAAAAATTCACAGAAACTAATTTATTTTTAAATATTGACACAATACCTCACATAAACATTGAAAATAAAAGGAAAATTATTTAAAATAAAATACTACGTTTTTCCTTGTGTAAATGCTTGGGTGCAACTATGTTAGAAGAGCTAACCAAATACTTATATACTTGTCCCTATGTGTTGCATCAATGTATCCATAATGGCTATAAAAACAGATTGACACAGAAGTGTTCTCTTATTGAGGTGTCTATTATTAATAATGGTGCTCTTAATCATATGAACAAACTTTGGTTAATCTCTGAAAAAGCAACATTAAAAACGTCTCATACTTTGCATTCCTGTAATACTCAATTTGTATTAAAACCATGCAAACATGCTCTTGGCCATTTGTAATATAGAGTAATGAAGGCTTAGCTACTTGGGAACAGGTTCCTGATAACCACGAATGACCGTGGATCCCTAAAGTTGGGAATAACGCAGACAATTCTTTCTTGCGTGGGGTTGTCCCAAATGTTTAACATTTTGGCTGGTGACCACTAAATGCTAGTGACAATCAGAAAATACTCTCTCAGATGTTTCCAAAATACCTCCCGGGGAGGCAGTGATGCTTCCATTAAGAACCATCGAACTAGATGTAAAAACTGAAATTTTGCTGATGAAATGTTTATACTAAATCAACTCTGCCTTAAACTTTATCTAGAAAGTCTGAATGAACCTTAATAAGAATTCTCTGCTTTCATTCTTTGGCTCTCACTTTATGCAGTCTCCCTTTTCTATTCCTGTCTGTAGGCCTCCAGCCAGCCAATGTGGGGAGCCAATTCCTTCATCCACTGGAAGCCCATGAAGTCTATAAGCATTGCTGGTACGTGAGGTCACAGTGTCAAGTTTATTTCTCCTGCTGCCAATCCCTGATATGACCATTCTGTGCCCAGCTTATGGTATGTACTTTGATAACTTCTTTCTGTATACGTAACTCATGAGTGCCTGCTGACCTGGATTCATCATCCACCGTCCAACTCCGATCAGTAAGCTTCCCTTCTCTATGTCTGACCAGCCTGCTTTGAATTTAGACCTTTTGGTACCAAGTTGTGACCTGTGGCACCTGTAGAGGCTTCATTAGAGTCCTCACTGATCTCAGAGTTCTCCATTCAGTGTAACTTCTGGCTTCAATATATCTCCAAGAACTGCAGTTGTTACCAAGCTGTTCCCAAACATACCCTTTCCTGGCTTTGCTCCAGGACTTCAGATCCTGTTTCCTCATCATGCTACCTATGTCCTGGCATAAAAGACAAAAATCCCTTGAAGACGCAAAAACAATGAGTAAACATTGGAAGCAAAATAATTTAGTAAATAAATAATCAATACCCTAAAGAACATAGACAATCAGAAAGAAATGAGGATATTTGAGTGTCGTAGGCTTCTGGTGGTTATCTCTTTGGGGTGCTTTCTTTTCTTCTCCCACCCCATAATCCCAATGTATAATTGAACTCTGTGGGGCTAGGGAATTTATCTCCCCTATTGTTCCCTATTGCTTCTCCAAATTTATCCCAGTACTGAATAGCCCAGTAGATGCTCAATAAACATTTGCTGAATGAATGAATGAATGAATGGCACAATCCTATGAGCTATAGTAGTAAAAGGCAGTTTGAGTGAACGTTTGAAGTTTTGAATCAAATAGTGAAATGACCCACATATTGTCTTCACTAAAATGATTAATTCAAATTGGTTAGCTATTTTACAAGTCTTCAAACACATAGTAACATTTTCAAGTAACAAATACCATATCTTTTATGATTAACAGCAAAGTTTTTATAAGCCTCCCAAATACATGTACATGTGTAGTTATGATGACACTACTGGGTTACTAGTCCACATAATTTGTGTTAAAATTTAAATTGTGAATTTTAAGAGAATGCCATTACTCTCACTATTTAAATGCTAGACAGCAACAATAATCACTCACATAGTTTTATTTCACAATTTGAAAAATTTCCATTCATTTACCAATGGGTAATTTACTTTAAGAAAATATTTAAAAATATTATCTTCTATTTGAATCTCAGTAGTAATATCTAATGCTATATCTAAGCAGCTTTGACTCAAATAAGAATGTCATTCTCCTAAAATTGTCTTACTTTGTATTGTAAAATATAGCACATGAATTTATGAAATTATTTTGAATTATGAGATTTTATTCCTCCAAATTAAGTAAAATTTTCATATAAAACATATTTGCTTCAACTTTTAAAAGTGATTTGAAAAATCAAGAGATAAAGCCATTAGTATTTAGATGTGGCTTCTGTATCACATAACTCTATTGATGCATAAACAGAGGAACATAATAAAGATTTTTCATTTAGCATTGAGTACTATAATCTGAAAATAAGAAACTAACAATTTTCTCGTCTCATAGCAAATTAGAGATTTCAGAATATTCCTTTTTATAGGAACTATCAGAAGCAGGAGGCAAAAGATGGCAGCAGTGAGTCGTTCCAAGATCTAACATTACATAGGATCAGTTTACTTTATTTTTCAACATTATCTAATTGTGAATTTAATAATATCTTAAGCTACAAATTGTTCTAGAAAAATAGAAATCATAACTGTTTCAATGAAATGGGGCGCTGAGCAAATTGAATCAAAGTAGTCCACAACATTGGCTGTTATTGCTCTGCTTCCTAAATAACCCCCTCACACACTCCCTCTGGAGTCTGTGGGGACTGCCTATAGGTCATTTCCCAGGCACACAATTAGTGAATAGGATTTGCCATTGCTCATCTAAAAAATAACTGTAAAAAACTTTAGAAAATTATTTTAACTTAGATCTATGTAAGCATAAAAGACACATATTTTATGTGCATGGTATCTATGCACCTACCTCAATTTTAATCCAAACAGTAACTGATCTCCCCTTAACATCTCCCTCCCCATTCACCACTGGCTTCCTGAGTTGGAGGATACAAAGAGAAAACCAAACAACAACAACAACAAACTGACTAAAGCCAAGGTGGGACCAAAAAGCATCTCTTAAAATATAATGTAGCCTAATGGATATGGCACTGCTCATTTGTCTTGTACCCAGTAGTCACTATAATTGAACTGTCTTTCTGAGAACTAATATAAAAAATATAGTTCAACATGTGCTGAAAATGGCCCTGCATGTCTTCTCTCACAGGAATCAGGATAATACCAAACTGGCATTAAAACTTGGAGCCAGGTTGGAGAACTCCTTTTGCAAGTGAGACCTAGCCTATGTATGTGCATCCAGTGCTGAGGTATGAGGGATAAAAGTGAACATTTGCACTGTTGTCAATAGTCCTGCTAATCTGCTGCTCCTTGCATTTATTTTTACCCATGCAATCTGTCTATAACTTTTCTCTTTTACTATTACTTCAACTTATATTTTAACTTGCTCCAAAGTATAATAGAAACTAGCCTCAAATAAATGTTCAAGTCATTTAACTTTGTTGGATAATGTCTTCAAACACAAAATAGAAGCACGAAGTTACTGAGAATCATAAGCTCCAAATTCCTCTTATTACAATTTCCTGTATTCTGCCACGCTTATATGTGTCTCAGAAATAAGCTCTGGGGAGGGGTGGAGTGGGGATCACAACCTCACACAGTCTGGGATCTCCAGGGTTATGAGCTGTGGCATAATTAGGTGAGCCTTCACCCTGGCCCCGGGCAGGCTGTGCTCTGCCTGGCCTGTCTTGTAAATGCAGCAAGGGCGAGCCCCCTCGTGACTCCTGAAACCGTGCAAGGCAGGCGAAGGCCCACAGGACTTCCTTGGCACATGACATGGGTCTTGTTTTCCAAGACTTCCAATATGGTGATGCTACTGGTCAGTTTCACAGCAGGAAACACACTTAGGAGTCACGGGGGAGTGAAGAAGCAGTCAACCCGAGAGGTGATATGGAAAACCAATCTGAACATGAGGAAAGGAAGCAATGCGGGGTGGCCAGGGGGACTGTGGGGACGGAATATGGGAGGGGTTCCATGTTAGCCTGGGGCAGGGGGGAGAGGAGGAGGAAGAGAAGCTGGCAGAGGTGCAGAAGACTAAGAAAGAAGGACCAGGAGGCACAAGAGGAAGAGGAGGAGGAGAATTTATCATTGTAATCATTCAAGTTTCAGACAGGACAAGGGTCTTTCTTGCAGGAAGTTTAATGTATTCCAGATTCAAAACCAGAGTGATTTTGCCTAAGGAGAACGCCTCACCACCCGCGAAAACATGTGGAATCTGAACACTGGAGGTGATGGTAAAGATTGGGCAAGCGCTGTGGAGAAGACCTCTGACAGATGCCAATGCCTTCTTCGCTCTAGAACCACAGGATCTGTGAGAGCACCCACCTCCACCCACCAGCAAGCACCTTCAGCCTGTTCTCCCCTCCCCAGGCCCCGCACAAGCTATTCTAGAACCCCCTCCACCCCTGCCCCTTTGTTGAAGGCTGGCACCTGCCCCACCAGATTAAATGGTCAGCAGCTTGCACGTGAACGAAGGAACCGGCCCTTTGAGAACCGGTCCAGCCCGGAATTGCATCCCTTCCCCGGGTCCCTTCCAGCTTTCGCCTGGCTCCGGAGCATCCACCCATCTCGGGTCCAGGGTGTGCGTTCCCAAGGATGCTCGGCCCTCTCCCAACCCGCGGCCTCCTCCCCTCTCTCCTGCTGCTGCTGCTGCCGCGAAAACCAGGAGAAGTGGAATGCGCGTGGCGAAGCGCCGCGCTCTCGCGGCGGCACTGGGCATGCTCGGCACCCGGGGCCGGTCTCGGCGGCGGGGCGGACGCTCCCTCAGTAGCCGGGCGCCCGAGCCGGCCGCCAAGGCATAGGTGGAGGCTGAGGCAGCCGCGCGCCGCGGGAGGAGCCTCGCCCTCGGCGGCGGCGGCGGCGGCACAGGTGGCGCGGGCCGCGCGCGGGGCGCAGCACGGGAGCGCTCGGCGCCGGGCGCCGCGGCGGCCCCAGGCTCGCGCCCGCGGCGGCAGCCGGCCGAGCGGAGC
>VBSM01003039.1:23176057-23224363 GCA_008086735.1 Cheirogaleus medius
AAAAAAAAAAAAAGAACATACTATATTCCCTTTCATCACAGACGTTAGGAAAGAATTGTCCAGTGGCAAGTGATAGTGTGACCTGGCTTTGGAAGGACTTCACTAAATTCTTCCAAGGCTGTCTTAGTCAGCTTGGGCTGCCGTAACAAAGTACCATAGCCTGGGTGACTTATAAACAACAGGACATTTATTTCGCACAGTTCTAGAGGACGGAAAGTCTAATAAGATCAAGGTGCCAGCACATTCTGTTCCTGGTTAGGGCTCTCTTCCTGGCTTGCGGATGGCTGCCTTCTAACTATTCCCTCACATGGCCTTTCATAGATCTCTCTCTCTTCTCCTTATAAAGCCACTAATGCCTTCACGAGAGCCTCATCCTCATGAGTCAGTCTAACACTAATTACCTTGGAAAGGTCCTGTGTCCAAATACCATCACGTCAGGGGTTATGGCTTTAGCATGTGAGTTTGGTGGGAGATGTGGAGAGGACACAGACATTCAGTTCATAGCAGAGACCACAGGACAACACCAGCAAGTTCCTCAGTGTCAAGGAAGGTCAACCTCTGGTTGCAGATTTTGAGTCTTTGGTGTTGAATTATTCCCTAAATGTATGAGAGTTTCTGATGGAAACTGTCAGTCATTTTTTGAGCAGTTTTAAATGATTCTTCAGTTCACTTGAAATGTTTTGCTTTGATCTATAAAATATAGAATGTGACACATAGAACAATATGCTATATAAAGTACCTGGACACACATGTCTGTATTTACTAACATATGGCATTCCAGAGTTCTTTTTTTATGCATATTTTTCAAAATTTCATGGATGCTTCTCATCTTGGTTGGACCTCCTACTTCTTGTCACCTTCACTCTTAACAGGCTGATCCAGCTGCCTCGTCACTCACCAGGATTTCTGCAGTAGGTTCCTGGCGGCCACCCAGTCGTTACTCTGCTTCCCTGTGGCTCATTCCCATAGCTGCCAGAGGCTCCTTCCGTCCCATACCCATCTTGGCTTTGCTTATAACCCTGGCAATGACAACCAGAAAACAGCCTAGCCTCTTCTTGTTTAATCTTATCTCCCCTCTCTGTCCCCCGGTTTATTAGGCTGCAGCCACTTTGTTCATCTTCTGTCTCTCTTGATTATCCTGCTAAAGCAGATATTTCTCTCCTAATGGTTGCCCTGTTCTATCTTCTTCATAACATGTATACTAGAAATGATCTCATTTATTAGTTGGTTTACATGTTTATTTTCATGTCTCCCTCCATTAGAATGCAGACTCCTTGAGGGTTGGTCATTAAAATGACTTTAAAATTGATCATTTACCAACTTGGTACAAATAGGAATTCACGTGCATTAGTGCATACCTGGCTTCTATGTAGATGCTTTATGGAGGATGCATTTTTAATATATGATCACCACTGAATCATAGATACATGTTGAAGTGATAAGACAAGAGAGGAGACAGATAATCTATCACTGAATGGATATGTGAGATCAATATGAAGATCAGTTAGTGAGAGCTGCCTGCATTTCCATGTGCGGATCTAATATAGAGCTTTTTGCCTCTAGAGTCGGCTGCCATGTATTTCCTGGCATCCTCAAATAGAGTAGGTTGCTTCTCAAAGGCAGGCTATCTCATAGTAAATGGAATATAAATATGCCAGGTATTTTGCAGCTGGAGAATATTTAATATAACTTTTAATACAAACCAAAAAATAGAACTGTGCCAAATTTATGTTCTCAGGGGCAAATATTCATCATTTTAAAGAAAAATAGTGGCCTGTGAAACACAGGGAAATGCTGATTTAGGTGAGAATTTTGAGGCTATTTTTTTTCAAATCATTATAATAGAAAGTATAGATGAATCACAGCAAAATTTTTCTCAAGGTGAATTTATATTATGTTTCCTATTATATTTAAATCAAAGATACTGTGCATGATTTGTAATCTTGTCAACTGAAAGTAAAGTAAATTTTTAAACATTACTACAAAATTATCCAAATGCTAATCCCTTGGCATAGGACCTAGAATGATATATGTTGAAAACATTGTGATGTCCTGTATAAAGAATAATTATCAATGTGTTTTGAATATGGAGTATTTTTTTAAATTGCTACTTAATAAAATGTTAGAAGCTAATTTTATGTGACTTCAAGAGTGGTATTTTAGTAATTTCATGTTTACTTTTATTTTATCTCATACAGGAAATGTCTATAACTCAGAGTTAATGTAAAATAAAATATTTGCTGTTTTAAACTTTATTATCTCTTGTTTGGACTCCACTATCACAAAATCCACTTGTTTATTTAAATTAGCTATGCATTTAGTCAGTTATGTCTTTGAAATATAAAACCTGCACATAGAAAATGCTTGAAGTTATGAAAATGTCATTACATTGGGAAGATTTCTCTTGCCTAACAAGAGTATTTTAAAGTGCTTCCCCTTTGTTGTTTAAATCGTGGCTACCCACTCAACCAATAATTTAGATTAAGTTGTCTCCCTCTTGGAGCATTGAATAGGCTACAGATTTGGGCATCTTTAGCTTTGAATCATCTGTAAATCATGTCTTAATATCACTGACTCAGTTTAGCCTTAGCCGTTTAGAGGTTTGTAAATGAAAATGTGTCATCTATGAGTGCGCCCGGATGCTGTCACCTCAGGGCTCCGTGGAAGGTAGCCTTCTGGCCAGTTCTCACCGTTTTCAACCGTACTGTTGACATTCTGCATGCTGTCTAATTATTTTAGTGTTTGGCTTGAGTCTTACAGAAAGGAAAAGGGACCCTCACCTGATTATTTCCCTAGGTTAGTACATAACTTGAAAAGGTTTCTGTTAAGAGTCGTTCTGGGAATTTGAGAAATAAACATCCAGGCCTACGTTGCTATGTTGCTATTGAGAATATTAGGTAGGATTCATGTGAAATTCCTGATGTCTAACTGTCTGTGACCTAGAAAAATGACTATTTCAACCTAATCATTTTTATTCTCCTTAAGTGAGAAGCTAATTAATAATTGAAAAAATAACACTTATGCTTTTTTTCTCCCTGAAATTCTCCATTTAGTGGCTTAACAAATAAGATATTTGAATTCCCTTGTGTTTTCAAGGACTAAAGGGAGATTTGCCAACTCTTAGGTCATGGGGGGAAACATTGATTGGATTAAGATTGGCAAGACTGGAAAGAATTAACTTAAGTCCCTGAGCAACTTAAAGAATCATGGGCCGGTATGTTTGGCGCTGGGAGTGGGGTGCAGGCAGTCACCCTCTGCTGCAGGCAACTTCTCTGCTTGTCTTCATCAACAATTCTACCTTTGCTGAGTTTTTTCCTTCTAGCTCTAGGGTTGTAACTTTGGCCTTTAAGCTACAGAGGATTTAATTAGGGACAAGTGTAATGTTATGATATTTGCATGAATCTATCTTTTAAGTTTCAACAGTTCTTTTGTTTTTGCACTTTAAAATTTCATCTGATCATTCTAAATGAGGTTAGAATTCATAGAAGAATGCCATTCATCTATAAAATTGAAGTCTTGAGTCTTGCCCAAATGTTTACTTCAGGCTGTACATGCTGGTAATACTAAGTTGGGGGCATTAAAATATAATTTGATGTCCAAGACTATGAGTAAGCAATTCATAAAAAAATGGTCAGTTTAAAAAATCTAGTTGATGTTCTTGATATGATATGTTGAAAATGATCCTTTACAATTGTGGCTTCCTCCCCAAAGCCCATAACCTCAGTCTAATCATGTGGAAAACATTCTAAAGAATACCCGACCAGCATGCCTTAAAACTGTCATGGTCATCAAAAACAAGGAAAATGTGAGAAACTCTGAGAGCCAAGAGGAGCCCAAGGAGATAATGATCACTAAGTGTAGTGTGGTATCCTGAATGGGAAAAAATATGTAGAGATTTTAGTTAATAATAATGTATCAATACTTGTTCATTAGTTGTAACAAATGTACCATATTAATGTGAGATATTTATGATAGGGAAAATTGGCTCCTGAAAGATAAAAATTGTTTTTTAATCTAATTTTTAACACTAGCAGTTTTAAAAATGCTCAGCATTTTTAAAGACCTGGATAAAGACAAGGATGTTTTTGTTTGATTTTAATAGGCTTGTACTGTGTCCTAATATTGTAGTATGGTTATTACAATGGATTTGTTAGTTCTTAAATAGTAAATCATCATAAAATATTTTTATCACCTATGTCATGGGAGTAAGAGTAAGTACTTAAAATTGTTAATAGTAAATAAAGCTACTTATCTTGTTTGATGATGGCTAGGAATCCTAAGAAACAAGTTACTCAAAATTTGCAAAATTTCTCAGGTATGGTATTTTCTTTAAAGTATGGCTTTTATAGAAGCAAGGGGTATTTTCATAACCTGTTTTGAATATTTTAGGAAATGAGTAGGAATGTTTTTTTCCATTGATAAGAACAAAAAATATAATTAGTCTTTATTTTATGAGTCATCTTACTGATATCTGAGGATAAACTTTTAATGTCTCCCACCATCACTTCTGTATAGCCCATGCAATCTCCACATTGTATACGTAGTTAAGGTTGCTACATTTAGCAAATGAAAATGCCTACTTTACTTTGAATTTCAGATAATCAATCATTTTTTTTGGTATACTTATGTCCCAAATATTTCATAGGAAACACTTATTGTAAAAAATTATTCGTTGTTTTTCTGAAATCCAAATGGAACTTGATTTCTTCATGGTTCAATCTTTGTAAATTTTATATGTCCAGGAATTCATCCATTTCTTCTGTTTTTCAGTTTTTTGGCATGTAGTATAGTAGTTCATTGTGGTCTCTAATGATCCTTTGTATTTTTGTGGTATCAGTTGTAATGTCTCCCCTTTTATATCTGATTTTACTTATCTGAGTATTTCTTTCGTTTTCTTAGTTAATCTATCTAAATGTTTGTCAATTTTCATTTCAAAAAACTAACCCTTTGTTTCATTGATCTTTTGTATATTTTTAGCATCAATTTATTTCTATTCTGATCTTTATTATATTTTCCTTACCATACTAATTTTGGGTTTGGTTCTTTTCTAGCTTTTTGAGACACATTGTTAGCTTATTTATTTAAAATTTCCTACTTTTTTGATGGAGGTATTTATTGCTGTAAAGTTCCCTTTAGTACAGCTTTTGCTATATCCCATGGGTTTTGAGTACATTTCTATTTTTACTTATTTCAAGAAAACTTTTTAAATTTTCTTCGTAGTATCTTTATTGGCCCATTGTTCATTCAGGAGCATGTTGTTTAATGTTCATATATTTGTAGTTTCCAAAGTTCCTCTTGTTGTTATTTTCTAGTTTTATTGTGTTGTAGTCAGAAAAGATACTTCATATGATTTCAGTTTTAAAAAATGCGTCGCGACTGGTTTTGTGGCCTAACATCTAGTCTGTCCTGGAAAATGTTCCATGTGTTGATGAGAAGAATGTGTATTCTGAAGCTGTTGGATGAAAGGTTCTGTAAATGTCAGGGCCATTTGGTCCATAGTATAGTTTAACTCCAGTCTTTCTTTGTGATTTTCTTTCTAGATGTTCTGTCCATTGTTGACAGTGGACTGTTGAAGTCCCCTACTGTTATTATATTGCAGTCTATCTCTCATTTTGGATATATTAGTATTTTCTTTATTTACTTGGATGCGCCAGTGTTGGGTGCATATATATTTATAATTGTTATACCCTCTTGCCAACTTTACGCCCTTATCATCATATAAGGACCTTCCATGTCTGTTTTTACAGTTTTTGACTTAAAATCTATTCTATCTGATATAATTATAGTTACTACTGCTCTCTTTTGTTTTACATTTGCATGTTAAACCTGAACACACCAATAACGAATAATGAGATTAAATCAGTACTAAAAATTCTCCCCCCAAATCCAGGACTGGATGCCTATACTACTGAATTCTGGACAACTTTTGGAGAGAACTAATACTAATTCTTCTCAAAATATTCCAAAAAACTGAATTGGAAGGAATTTTCCCAAACTTATTCTACAATGCCAGTGTTACCCTCATACCAAACCAGACAAGGATACAACAACAAAAAAGAAAAAAGCCAGGCCAATATCCCTGATGACCATAGATTTGAAAATCCTCAAGAAAATATTAATACTAGAAAACCAAATCCAATAGCACATCAAAAAGATTACACACCAGGATCAAGGGGGATTTAGTCCAGTGATGCAAGGATGGTTCAACATATGCAAATCAATAAACATGATACATGACAGCAACAGAATGAAGGATAAAATCCATATGATTATTTCAATAGATGCAGAAAAAACATTTGGTAGAATTCAACATCTCCTCATGATAACAACTCTCACCAAGTTAGATATAGAAGGATTATGCCTCAAGACACTAAAGGCCATGTCTGACAAACCCATAGCTAACATTATACTAAATAGGGAAAAGTTGAAAGCCTTTTATTTTATATTTGGAATAAGACAAGGATGCCCACTTTCACTTTTTGTCAACATAGTGCTAGAAGTCCTAGTCAGAGCAGTTGGACAAGAGAAAAAAATAAAGGGCATCCAAATTCAAAAAAAAGGAAGTGAAATTGTCTGTTTGCAGATGACATGATCTTATACTTAGAAAAACCTAGACCCCTCACTCTCCCTCCCCCCCGAAAAAAAACTTTTGGAACTGTTAAATGAATTACATAAAGCCACAGGATGCAAAAACAACATGTCAGTAATGTTTCTATATGCCAAATAGTGAGCCATCTGAAAAGGAAACCAAGAACATAATCCCATTTATAGTAGCTACAAAATAAAAGGAATAAATTTAACCAAGGAGGCAAAAGATCTCTATGATGAAAACTATAAAACACAGTTGAAAGAAATTATAGAGGACACAAAAAGATAGAAAGATATCCCATGCTCATGGATTGAAAGAATTATGCTATGTCCATACTACTCAAAGCAATCTACAGATTCATTGCTGTCCTTATCAAAATGTCAATAATATTCTTCAAAGAAATAGAAAAAACAATGATAAAATTTGTATAAAACCACAAACAACACCAAACAGCCAAAGTAATCCTGAGCAAAAATAACAAATCTAGAGGCATCATACTACTTGACTTCAAAATATTTTAAAAGTCGTTGTAACCAAAACAGTATGGGACTGGCATAACAACAAACATAGAGACCAATGGAACAGAATAGAAAACCCAGAAATAAATCCATGCATCTCAGCCAACTAATCTTATACACTGTTGGTAGGAATGTAAATTAGTACAGTCATTATGGAAAAGAGTATGGAGGTTCCTCTAAACCCTAAAAATACAACTACCATATGATCTAGAAATCCTTTGGGTGTATATCCAAAGGACAGGAAATCAGTATATTGAAGGGATATCTGCCCTCCGATGTTTACTGCAGCACTATTCACAATAGCCAAGGTATGGAATCAGCCTAAATATGCATCTGTAGATGAATGGACAAAGAAAATGTGTTATATATACACAATAGAATGTTATTCAGTCATAAAAAGAATGAAATCTTATCTTTTGTAGCAACATGGATGAGCTTGGAGAATGTTATGTTAAGTGAAATAAGCCAGGCACAGAAATATAAATACCTCATATTCTCACTCACATCTGGGAGCTAAAAAAGTTTATCTCATAGAAAGAGAGTAGGATAGTGGTTACCAGAGGCTGTGACGTGTTGCAGGGAAGGAAGGAATAGGGAGAGGTTGGTTAATGGGTACAACATCATAGTTAGATAGTTACAACTATAGTTAGCAATAATGTATTGTACATTTCAAAATATCTAGATAAGAGGATTTTGAATGTTACCAAAATAAAGAAATGATAAATATTCGAGGCGATGATATGTTAATTACCCTGATTTGATCATAGCACGTTGTATACACATATGGAAATATAACATGTACCCTGTAAATATGTACAACTATTATGTGTCAATTAAAAAAAGAAATTCAACTTGAATTACCCATGGAGAGTCTCTTGGACACAAAGGGACCTTCAGTTCACTCCCTTCAATAGTGATGATGATAATAACAACAATAATAATAGTATTTGAGCTTTACTTTCTTGTCAGAATGCTTGTCATAGAACTTTACTTGTCATAGAATGCCTTCTTCTTGGTTTACTAATTCTTCAACATCACTATCTTGAATTCCACTTTTTTGTGCTAAGCCTTCCAGTCTTTTTTTTTCTTTTTTTAAATTTCAGAATATTATGGGGATACAAATGTTTAGGTTTTATATATTGCCTTTGTACTGCTTGAGTTAGAGCTACAAGTGTGCCCATTGCCCCAGACAGTGTGCACCACACCCATTAGATGTGAATATACCCATCCCCTCATCACCCCTCCCACCTGCCCGACACCTGATGAATGTTACTTCCATATGTGCACATAAGTGTTGATGAATCAGTACCAATTTGATGGTGAGTACACGTGGTGCTTCTTTTTCCATTAGTGTGATACTTCACTTGGAAGAATGAGCTCCAGCTCTATCCAGGATAATGCAAAAGATGTTCGTTCACCATTGTTTTTTTGTGGCTGAGTAGCACTCCATGGTTAAGCTCAGCCCAAAGGGGACTCTTACAGAACTTTTGTTTTCCATTTACTATGGAATGTTTTATATATTGCTAGACTTTGAAGAGAGAATCTGTCATAATTCAGTGGACCCCTTCACAAAAATGAACATAATGTCTTAACAAAATATTTTATAATTGAATAAGGGGATTGTGAATCAGTTAGGATAAGCTAAGTTATTGTGATTTAGCAAATAACCCCCAGTTTCAGCAGCTCAAAAGAGTAAAAGCTGGTATATTTTCAGTATGGGTTGGTGAGAGGTGGGGATGGAATCTTGGTCAATTCTAGCCACTCTGGGACGCAGGTCAGTTGATCCTCTGTCTCAGTGTGTTTTTCCATGACCATTGATGGTAGGGAAAAGAAGTGGAAAATTGAGTCCTGTAACACTGAATTCTATTTTATCTGGAAGAGTGAGCTACATAGCCAGGGCCAACTTTAAAGGGAGAGGGAAGTCCAGTCCTATCATTTTTCATGAGGACAGAAAGAACTGGGATACTGGAGAACGGTCCTAAACACATCATAGAAAAAATTTTTGTGGAATATTTGAGAATTGGATAGCTTAAATATATATACTTCAACTTTGAGAAATAGTGTTTGTGACTCTATAGTTTTTTTATTATTAATACAAATCTTATTTTAGAATTCTTGTACATAAAATGGAAACTGAGATTATTGTATAAGAGTAAGAATAAATAAATGTCAGAGACTCATTAACAGCAGAGAATAGGACGTGAGTCATGATTGGGAATAAATATTATGATAATGTGCTCAAATAAAATGGTAGCATGTTCCAAAGCCATCTTGCTGTTTTTTGATATTTCTATTAAAATTAACTTTTCTAGAAATGCTGTTCTCAGATGTTAAGAGAAGGCAGATCATACTTTTCCTACATTTTATATATACACGTGCATAGACATGTGCATATGTATAGTTTTTTCATAAACTTGAAGACCTGATTTTTGTTTTGTTTTGGTAGAAACAGTGAATCATATCCTGAGACATTCGCCCATTTTAACTGTCTCTCTCATCTCACTTTGTCTTCCCTGCATCCCTGCTGCTCTGTCATCCGTCCACCTTCCTCTCCTTGCTGATGCTTCTGTCCCGAGCACTTTGGGGGTCAGGGGTGCTGCAGTCATGTTCTGCTGCACCACTTGGCATCCGCCTCACCCTTCCTCTTCCACAGGGCACTGTCTCCATGGTAACCGAGGGCTGCTCTGCAGGCGGCTCTGCCATGTGGGGCGGCTGGAGCTGGCAGAGGCAATCAAAGAGCGAGGAGGCCTTGAAGAGCCCTGGAAAAAGCTTCCAGAGTAATTGTAGAGACGGAAATAAAAAATGTGATTCATTTGAGACACCCAGGCTAACGGTGCAACTCCCAGGAGGCCCCGTCTCTTCTCCCCACCGTGCAAATGATGGTGCTTTAACGTCCACGTGTTTCTTCTCCCTTTGGCTGCTTTTCTCTTTTGGTGTCTCAGGAAATATGGGGTGGGCAGGTTTGAGGCTGGGCAAGAGTGAGTCTCAGCATTAGGCGACAGCTAACGTGCATGAAACAGCAAGGGCTCTTAGGAAATAATGATCTGAAAATGTGTAGACACCGAATTTTGAGGTCAGTGGATCTTACACTGCAAACTTCAGCTCAGGATTCTGGAAATAACTTCTAGTCACTTTCGCAGCTGAACAAGCTTTAGAGCTGGTTTCTGATGCAATTGTACTCAGTTTGAGATCTGAGTTATAGAACACCAACACTGCCAAACGTTTGCTTTTGTTTTCTCAAAGCATTGTTCTATCCTGAAGATGTGAAGTAAACCGAAGTATAGTTTGTTTTCTTGGGATCCTCTGAACCCTGCCTTACTTGGGTCTGACCCTTTCTCTAGGGAGCTCATCACAGAGGCAAGTCAATAAACTTTTATAAGAATAACACATATTAGTGAGGAGGAGAGAGAGCAAAGAACATATAGAAGAAATTCTTTAGGGACCATAACCAAGGAAAATGTGCAATATTTATAATAGAGTTTTATATACACACGCACACATTTTTATACCACAGTTATTAATACATACTGCTGACTTTTTCAAGTATAAAATGAAAAACAATTTAGAAAAGATATCATTGCATTTTTGAGTATGTCTCTGCTTTCAAAATTTTTGTTCTTTTGTGTGTATGTGTTTAAAATTGTTAAGTTATTCTATATTTCACTTTTAAAAAAAGAAAGCTTAATTATTCAGATAATTATCTTCTGCATTTCTTTTTTTTTATATATAAGATTTATTTACTTGATTCTTCCATATAGAAAGCCTCAGAACTTCTCCTGCTACTCTTTGGAGCTTAAATATTTTTAGATATTAGATGGATTTATATGTAGTTTCCTGAAATTTGATGTTTATCATTTAAATTTTATTTTTTCTTTGTACTATAGAACATCTTGCCAAGTGAAATAAATAGTCCTTTAGTCCTTCAAATTTTGATTCTCTTATATCTTTGTCTTAGAGATAAGTGACAGCCCTGATAGAATATGATGATGATGATGATGAAAATGACAATGGTGATGACCATCATTATTAAAAGTGAGGACATTTTTTTCCAGGCCTTTTATTTTCTTGCTGTGGATTAGGCAGTAATATAAAATAAAAGCTTCTCAATAATAGATACCTTAAATATTGGGGATCTTCTCTAAGCATATTCAAATACTGGTAATATAGATGGTTTAAAAATTATTTTCTTTCAAAAATGCTTCTTTTACAAATTAAATATGACTTATGTCTTATGTGCTTGATTTATAATGATAATTCAAAAAGGTTTACTTTTAAAAGTTAACTTTGAGACAGAATAATAAATTTTAGAAACTGGTTTAATTGAATGCCAATGAAAACAGAAAATAGCCAAACTCAAAGAATATAGCTAGTGTAATACATAGAGTGTAATTTATTGGAAAAGAAGAATAATTGATAATTCATGATCTTAGTGCTCATCTCGAGAAATTAGGGGAAAAAAAGCAATGGAGTAAGATGAAAGAAAGCACATGAAAACCACCTGTTACACATGTGCATATCGCAGTCATTCCTAAGAACCAGGTATGATTTAGCAATTGAAATTTGTATGCATCAGAAACCATTTCAGTGTTTACAACAGAGGGAATTTAATGTAGGTGATTGGTTACACCGTTGATGGAAAAGCTGGACTAGCCTCAGGAAGCCATTACCCCCTTTAGCCAAGAGAAGCAGGGATTCTCAACTGGGGACTACGTTGACACCCCCTGGACCCTCCCAGAAGACATTTCTGATTGTCATGACTGGGTAGGGGGTGTTACTGGTGTCCACGCTATAGAGGGCAGGGATGCTGCTATACATCCTGCAATACATAGGACAGCCCCCACAACAAAGAGTTATCTGGCTCCAAAATGTCAACAGTATACAGTTGAGCACCCATGGCCTAGAAAGGTAAGAGGAGGCAGTGTCACCTGAACTGTAGGCCTGGACTACCCAGAGAGAAAGGCACGTCCAACAGGACATAGAGCCATGGACAGGAGGGAACAGCTGTCAGAGAGGCTGTGGGAGGCAGAGTGGAAGAGAAAGTTCATATTCTGGCTCCTCCCTCCTCCCATCCAGCCAGGGCCTCCCGTGGCTAAAGTCAACCAAAGCCATCTGATGCTGATGCACAGAAAACTGCCTGCAGGGCGACCCCATGGTGCAGGACAAGCTGGGGGAGAGAGAGGGCTTAGAACTGGGATATGCACAGGACGGGACCAGCCAACCATGATTGTAATTTACCATACTAACAGAGTAAGTAGAGACACCGATGATCATTTAAATCAATGTTTAAAAAATCATAAATTCCAATATTAGTCATAATTAATTGGTAACTTTAGTAAACTAGGAATTTAAAAAAGTATTCTTAATTTAAATAATACTGAAGTCTAGGCTTATAGTACCAGTATAGTCACAGAAAGAAAAAATATCTGCTAAGACAGCTTCTTTAACCTCAGCCATCACAGTAAGACAAAGATAGACATAAGAAGCAAAGACTTGAAAAAGAAGAAAAACCTAAAATTATATGTCGATAACATGAATATTTATATACAAATCTCAAGGGACTCTAAGGATTAACTATTAAGACTAAAAAGAGAATTCAGCAAGTTTTCTGGATTAAATATTGTGATGTTTAAATATGGTTTATTTCTTTTATGTTTGATTTATAGTGATTTAAAATTACTTTTAAAATTAACACTGAGACATCATAATGAACTTTAGAAAATGTTTATAACTCAATTCCAATTAAAACAGCAAAAGTATAAAGCAAAACAATGCTAATTTTGAATACTTATTTCAACCCATACCATTATTAAATGCCTATAAGTATGTGGTGTGTTTTAAAAATACCCCTTTACCCAAATCAGGCTATTGGATTGTTTTCTCTCAGCTTCACTCTTCATGCAAAGTTAATCTTTCCTTTTGTTTAAATATTTATATATGTTTAATTATATGCATGTGTGTATGTACACACATGCACATAGTCAATTTCTTGTGAATATGATTATATTGATTTTTGTTAAATGTTTAAATGTTAAGCTTCTTGACTTTTAGGTGAAATTCTTCTCTGTGAAGTGCATTTGTGACCTAAGTCACCTTTTTAGAAGATTATATATATGGTCTATTTTATATTTATCTAATCTATCTAAAATCATAACATGACATGGTCTATTCATTCTCTCAAGGGATTAGGATCAAGAATGGATCTTGTCTTCTCTTTTACATGAGTAGCACCAGGTTGAATATCTTATAAATGGGAGTCATTCAATAATGTAATTCAGTCATGATGTAGCTGTTATGAAAATAGAGAATTCATACACTTTGTTTACACTTTCTTCTGTTTCATTCCTTATTGAGGATGTTCCCTGTGAGACTGTGTGGAAGCAAAAGCAAACTTAATGGTGAACCAGCATTTGGTCTTCATGACCTTGGTTTCTTTCTTACTGGTGTTCATGGTTTGGAAACCCCATGTCCTGTTGAATATTTCTGGTAAAATCTGGAGTCTATTCAGGGTCACTGTATTAGTCTGCTTGGGGTGCTGTAACAAAATGCTGTAGACTAGGTGACTTATGTTAATAAAAAGCAACATTTGCTTTTCACAGTTCTGGAGGCTGGAACGTCAAGACCAGGGTGCCAGCGTGTTTGGGGTCTTGGTGAGGGCCTCTTCCTGGCTTGCAGACAGCTACTTTCTCACTGTGCCCTCACATGACAAGGAGAGTGAGCTGTGGTGTCTCTTCCTCTTCTTATACGGACACTAAAATCCCACCCTGAGGTTCAACCCTCATGACTTCATGTAAACCTAATTTCTTCCTGAAGGCCCCACCTCCAAAATCCTGTCACGTAGCGAGTGAGGGCTTCAACGTATGAATTTGCAGGGACAAACGTTCAGTCTATTATAGTCACCAATCCCAAATGCTAAAGTGCTTTGGGCAGTAATTTTTCTTTGGGCAGGGTATGAAGATTTTGGATTGAGCTGTGTGTTCTTAGAGGAACAACCATAAAAAGCAGTGTACTTATACAAATTCAATAGTGATTTAGGAGGTGAAGAAGCAAAATTTGAGGTTATGGGATAAGGGAGGTAATTTGAAGCGGAGGAACTGAATACAACAATAGGCTAATAGCTAGTCAATACCTAGCATTTGAAACTCAGAAGAACACAAGTTTCTATCAGAGTGATTTAACAATTTAGAAACTTTTGTTCCTAAAAGGATAAAGGCTTTGTTATTTCATAGGAAAATTATTTTTAAGTTATCCATCTAAGTGAAAGGATATAGTCATGAATACTATGTGAGGTCAAAATTCTTATTTGTTTTCTACTTATGCAAACCAATTTGGGATTTGATAATTTGTGTTTTTTTTAAAAAAATAGTTTTAAAGAATCAACGTAATCACTGGTTCATATCCATTCTTTCATATCTAACTCAAAATGTGCCTGGGTTATATTTGCCTTTGAAAATTAATGATGAGATTTACCGTGACTTAATTCAGGCTATCTGGGTGAGGGATCATGATGCTAATTTCCTGAGTTAAACGGGACAGTAGTTCTCTTTTATCCATGGTTTCACTTTCCCAGGGTTCCAGTTATCCACGGTCAACTTCAGCCTGAAAATATTAAATGGAAAATCTCAGAAATAAACAATTTATAAATTTTAAATTGTGCACTACTCTGAATAGTGCGATAAAATTCTCAGTCTGCCCACAATGCGAATCATCCCTTTGTCCAGCATCTTCACGCTGTCTGTGCTATCCGCCTATTAGTCACTAAGTAGCCCTCTTGGTTTTCAGATCAACTGTCATGATATTGCAGTGCTTGTGTTCAAGTGACCCTTATTTTACTTCATAATGGCTCCAAAGCACAAGAGTAGTGATGCTATCATATCGTTACAATTATTCTATTTTATTATTATTGTTGTTACTCTTTTACTGTGCCTAATTTATAAATTAAACTTGATTGTAGGTATATATGTACGTATAGGAGAAAACATAGTATATATAGGGTTGAATATTATCCAGTTTCAGGCATCTACTGGGAGCCCTGGAACATATTCTCCGAGGATGAGGATTATTGTATTACATTTTACTGTCTGAACAATATTTGATATTGCTACTGTGTTTTTGTGCTGTGCAGTGGTTATGAAGATTTTCTCACAAAGAGGTCAGAAGATGAGAGAATTTTATCATTAAAAGTTGCTGTTTTAACTTACAAATAGGATAGGATTTCAATGTATGGTTAATGAATTCCAAAGTTTCCATTTATTTTTCTTTTCCCGCTAAGCAAGTCTGTAAAAATGCTCAACATTCCATTCACCACTGAGTTGTAGGGCCTGAAAGTCGAGGTTGGGAGGATGCTTTACTTCCACATCCCGGCCATTCCCTGCAGTTAGTAATAGCAGATTGCCCTCTCTGAGCTCCCTCTCTATAGCCTTTACTTTTCCTTGACACCAATGGGGGATGTGTCACCCGCTGGTCATTCTATTGGGTAGAACGAGTGTGTTGAAGGGCAGTATTCTCTGCAAGGCTGCTGGACAGCTGCACATGTTCTTCCTGTCACCTCCAGCTTGGGCAGGTGTCACAGGGGTTGCCTCCATTCCAGCCCTTTTCCCAGCTGGAAGGGCTTCATTCAGAAAGTGAAGTTGCAGGGTGACTGTTTTGGCTTCCAGCCCAAGGTGATAATTCACCCCTACCAGCAGTAAAGTAGATGCTATATTTTTAATTCCATCTGATATTTCTTAATTGGTTCAGAATGGAGAGGTGACTTATACACAACATGTTTATATTGATTTTAACCTTATGATAAAGTGGTAAACTCAGGACAGTCAATAAAATCTCTTTGGGACCCAATTCACCTTGAAAGATAAATCTATAGGGGCTAGTAAAAAGGAACTTCAGCCCTCCCAGGAGGCATTTCTGAACATGCACTATTTAGTCTTGGGAGAAGATGCACTATACTTGAACCTGCTGCCTGCTGCCTTGACTTAGAAAAGATGGTCCTGTTTTGGGGTAGCTATTTTCATCTTTCAGTATCAGTTTAGGTAATTTCAAGTAGTATCCTGACAATGATTAACTTTTAAAACTTGTGCATATATGTGCCCTTCCTTAAACACTGTAAGCAATTACCTTTTATGTTTTTTGTTATTGCATAGGCGTTTCAGACAGATATGCAAGACACAGTTGATTAACTATGTAGGAATGAATAGGTTTTCTGCAGGAAATATCCAGAAATTATTAAATCAGATCGTTCCTCATCTTTACCCCCCCCAAAAGTGTTTAATTATTTTTCCTTCCCAATAATAGAATAGGAAATTTGCCAGTGAAAGCTCTTACTGCTAGAATTGTGTCTCAAACTTACCCAATCTCAAGTCTCACAACGACTTGTAAAGAGTTGCTTCATTTTTAAATTACTAAAATATTAACAACATCACAAGGAGGAGCCAAATATTCAATGAACATCATTTAGAGATAAAAGTAAAGCCTCTAGATGGTGCCAGAAAGTCTTTCTTGGGTACAGTGATGGTAACTTGGTAAACTGTCAGTTAAATTTCTAAGGATTTCACCATCTTTTATTTTTTAAAATATAGCTTGCTATGAATCATATAGTTTTGAAAGAAATAAATGGTCAATGGAAAGGAGGGAATCCATGAAATACACCCTCGAACCAAATGACTAATTTAGTTGGTCTTACTACTTTATTTTCTATTTTTTTTAAATTTCAGCATATTACAGGGGTACAAATGTTTAGGTTACGTATATTGCCTTTGCCCCACCTGAGTCAGAGCTTCAAGCATGTCCATCCCCCAGATGGTGCGTACTGCACACATTAGGTGTGAATAAACCCATCCCCTCCACCCCCTCCCACCTGTCCCATACCCAATGAATGTTACTACTATATGTGCACTCATGTGTTGATCAGTTAATACCAATTTAATGGTGAGTACATGTGGTGCTTGTTTTTCCATTCTTGTGATACTTCACTTAGTAGAATGGGTTCTAGCTCTATCCAGGATAATACAAGAGGTGCTAGATCACCATTGTTTTTTTGTGGCTGAGTAGAGCTCATGGTATACTTATATCACATTTTATTAATGCATTAATGTATTGATGGACACTTGGGTTATTTCCACATCTTTGCAGTTGTGAATTGTGCTGCTATAAACATTCTAGTACAGATGTCTTTTTTATAGAATGTCTTTTTTTTCCTTTGGATAGATGCCCAATAATGGGATTGCTGGATCAAATGTTAGTTCTACTTGTAGTTCTTTGAGGTATCTCCATATTACTTTCCATAGAGGTTTTACTAGTTTGCAGTCCTACCAGCAGCGTATGAGTGTTCCTATCTCCCCGTATCCATGCCAACATTTATTGTTTTGGGACTTTTTAATAAAAGCCATTCTCACTGGAGATAAGTGATATCTCATTATGGTTTTGATTGGCATTTCCCTGATGGTTAGAGATGTTGAGCATTTTTTCATATGTTTTTTGGCCATTAGTCTGTGTTCTTTTGAGAAGTTTCTGTTCATATCCTTTGCTCACTTTTTAATGGGGTTGTTTGATTTTTTTCTTGATGGTTTTCCTGAGTTCCATATAGATTCTAGTTATCAGCCCTCTATTGGATATGTAGCATGTGAATATGATCTTACTACTTTATAGCATCACATCTACTCAACTTGTGGGTTTGGGAATAAAGACTATTATTTGTCAATAAACCTTAGAAATATTTTTTGACATTGACAGATCTTAGTTAATTATTTCACATTATTGTGGGCTTATATCTATTTATATATTACATGCATTATTGATAATTTTGATAAAAAGTAAATAACATTTTTAATGGTAATATATTCCTCCTCCAATTTTCCAGAATCTCTTTTTTTCTTCTAACCAAGAACACTTTGAATGTGATACTGTGGCTCCAGCTCCTGACTAGCCAACATTTCCCGATTAATAGTGGCCTGTAGGAATGTGGGCATCACATTGAGCTTTTTAGGATCTCAGATTCCTTCTCTGTGAAATGATGGGATTCGCTGTCCCTAACATTATAGCTATTTATAGTCATGATTTTATAAATACATATGTAATGTTTCTTATGTGCCACCTATTATTCTGAATCCTTATAAATATTAACTTCCTGAATCCTCTAATAATCCTATGAGACAGGCACTATTCTTATCTCTGTCTTACAGGTAAGGAAACTGAGGCACAGAGAAGTTAAAGAACTTGTCTGCCTTTATGTGATATCTTCTACAGACCAAGCCATGTAAACACAAGAGATGGCTTAGAGGGAAGCCGTCTGATTCAGTTTGAGCTGCTATAACAAATCACCATAGAGTGGGTGATTTATAGATAGCAGAAATTGATTTCTCACAGTTCTGAAGGCTGCAAGTCTGAGAATGGGCTGCGGTCAGCTGACTTCTGGTTGTATTCTCATAGGTTGGAAAGAGCTAGCTAACTCTCTGAACTCTTCTTATAAGGTTACTAATCCCGTTTATGAGAGCTCTACTCTCATACCCTTATTTAAACCCAAGTACCTGCCAAGGACCCTGAAGTAGTGTTTCAGCACATGAGTTGGAGGGACACAAACTTTCATTCTATTGCAGAAACCTTATCCTGAGTCTCCACCAAAGATTAATTTTCCACAAATTGATGTTACAAATTCATATCTTAATCAGCAGGTAGTACATTTGGCCATTTTTCTGACTAGTTGAATTTGTGGAAGTTTCCCTCCAGGGCTTAACTTCCATTTTCCTGGCTGAATTGGGTGAGCAGAGGGGAGCTACAGGCAGGCCAACACCATCCTCTGCTCTTTGGGAGCTGTGGAGTGGACAGGTTTTCTTTCTTTGCCCAGCAGGAGCTGACCTGGCATTTGATGCATTTTTAGCACTTCATTTTTACAGGGAATTGAGCCAAAGAAGCCTCTGCTTATCATCAAGTTTATTTAAGTCAAGAAATTTTTGCAAAAGCGTGTGTTCTTCGTAAGCAGATCTGGGTCTCCAGTGTTTCTGACTGCACAGCTCAGTCATGAGTGTCCCTGTCACTCCATTTTAACAGATTGTCCATGGAGAAGGCTCAGCTTTCACGTAGCTCTTGGTTTCTCCACCTGGGCACTATTGGCATTATGGGCTGGTTAACTGTTGGTGGGCGGAGGGCTGTCCTTTGCTTTGTAGGCTGTTTGGCAGCATCCCTAGCCTCTAACCACCAGATGCCTGCAGAACCCCACCCCCAGGTGTTACAATCATGTCTCCTGGGGGGACAAAAGCAACTATGGATGAGAACCTTGGATGTAGGTTAGTAGAGGCCTTAAATGGCCCCAGCCCCTTGAGCAGTCCTGTGTGTGCTGTCCCTTCTGGTCCTCTGTGTTGGGCTGTTCTGCTGGGGGTAGTGGACCGAAACGTGACCTCTTTTCTATTCCAAGTCATTCCTCCTGTGAGTATTTGCCAAGTGGTTTTCATGCTCCATCAGGGCCTCCCTAACGTTCTCAAGGAGAAGGCGGTTTGACATTTTCATCCTAACACCCATTAGCTGCGGTGTCAAGGGAATTAGGATATTTCCTGCTTTGTTATTTTCTTCTTACTTTGTTTCTAATACTTCATTCTCACACTGGAAACGGAAATGCACGCATATTTGGCCTGAATTGATCTGTCTCCTCGCCTTCTGGTGCACCTCGGGCAAAATGCTTTTGAAAAATACATAATTTTTAATGGTGGTAAAATGTACATAACATAGAACTGGGTGAAAGTGATAAATTTTAAGTGTACAATTCAGTAGCATTTTGTACATTCACAGTGTCGTACAACCACCATCACTATTAATTTCCAGAACTTTTTCATTATTCCAAATAGAAGTTCTGTGCTCATTAAACAATAACTCCCTATTTGCTCCTCTCCCTACCCCCCGGCAAACATCATCTACTTTTTCTCTCTATGAATGTGACTATTCTAGGTACTCCAGATAGGTATCACATACCATTTGTCCTCTTGTGTCTGGCTTATTTTACTTAGAGTAATACTTACAGGGTTTATCCATATCAGAATTTGGTCCATTTTTGTGGCCGAATAATATTCCATTGTCCAAATATACCACATTTTGTTTATCCATTCATTTATCAGTGGACATATGACTTGCTTTCATCTTTTGGCTATTGCTAATAATGCCGCTGTGAACATTCGTGCACAAATATCTACTTGAGTCCTTGCTTTCAGTTCTTTGAGGTATTTACCTAGGAGTGGGATTGCAATTCTGTGTTAAACTTTTCGAGGAACCACCAGACCGTTTTCCATCTCACCTGTACCATTTTACATTCTCACCAGCAATACATGAAAGTTACGGTTTCTCCACATTCTTACTAACACTTATTTTCCATTTTTTTAAAATTATAGCCATCCTAATGAGCATGAAGTAGTGTGTCACTGTGATTTTGATTTGCATTTCCCTAATGACTAATGATGTTGAGAATTTTTTTCATTTGTGTTTTGTCCGTTTATTTATCTTTGAGTATATTTTCTGTTGCTTATAATGGAATACCTGAAATTGGGTAATTTATGAAGAAAAGGAATGTATTTCATGAAATTATGGAGGCTAAGTCCAAAGTTGAGGGGCTGCATCTGGTGAGGGAGCCTTCTTGCTGGTGGGGACTCTGTGGAATGCTGAGGCAGGGCAGGGCGTCCAACAGTAAGGGGTGAGTGTGCTCGCTCAGGTCTGTCTTCCTCTTCTTATAAAGTCACCAGTCCTACTCCCATGATGACCTATTAATCTATTAATCCATGAATGGATTAATCCATTTGTGAGAGCAGAGCCTTCATGACCCCATTACCTCTTCAATGAACCGCCTCTCTATGCTGCTACATTGGAGATTAAAATTTCACCAGGAGTTTTGGAGAGGACACATATTCAAACCTTAGCAATCTTCTTTGGAGTAATAGCTATTCCAGTCCTTTGCCCCTTTTGAATTTTCTTTTTATTGCTGTTGTAGAGTGGATACTTTTAAAGAACAGATGAATTCCTTGATCTTCGTTCTGAATATCCAGTCAGTCATTTAACATCAAAGTCCATGAGTTTGAGTCATTTAGTGTAAGTGAGTTTCATTCCTCCTTTGAAGGTACAATGATGCTCAAACTAGTAGCTTTGTACTGTCATTTACATTCCGCACATCAGACTGCCCTGAGGTGGAAATTTACCCCAAAATCACACGTCCTTGAAACACTGGAAGACTGTCCTGACAAAGCAGGGCAGTAGTCCAGCCACAGGTCTGACTTGTGGCCAGCGTGGTGGAAAGCACCATGACGGAGATGGTGGGGGATGGTGAGGCCGGGGACACCTGCTGCATGTGCTTCCCTGCTTGCCCTGGCTGTGCCTGCAGGTGCAGTGGCCTATCCGGGGTCATGCATGATTGTGAACAGCAGCACTAGTGCTCCACCTTGGGACTCTGTTCATGCTGCCTCTGCTTCTCCATCACGGCTTGTCTTGGTTAATGAACGTTGGCACTGACGCCTTGGGTAGGGAACCAATTCCGTAGTGGCTGGGAGAACAATCTGATGAGCCTTAAATCATGAAACAAGAAGGCATTTTCGATGCCCAGCACTGCCTAGATTCTATTTGTTTTGGGAATATTCTTATAATTTACAAATATTACATTATTTTTATTAAGTCACAATATAATTTGGCATTTTACTAGGTATGTTGATTGCTGTAATCCATCAAAGTTCTTGGCTTAGGATCACAGTTTTGCCACGGATTTACTGTGTGATTTGGGGTCCATGTCTTTGACTAGTTGAGACCTGCATAGGCCTTGTAGAGCATATGTGTTATAGAACGAATGAATGAGTAAATGCTGTTCTACTTATCTGTAACTAATGGCAGAAGTGATTGGTCTTTTGCATTACTTTAGCTCTAATACACAATAATTCTTAAAGTGATAATGGCTCATATCTTAAACAGTAGCCACTGAGTTGTCTGCTAGTGTGACTGAACATCCTGTTAGTGAAACAGAATTGCATCTTCACGTGGAAGAGAGAGAGGAAATCTTAAACAGCTCATTAAAGTTCTGATTATAATAATCTGAGTTCTTCCTCATTGCCTGTGATGTTTTCTGAGATTTTGTATTTTCTTCCCCCTACAAAAAAACAAAAACAGCAATTATTTCTTGACTCAAATAATTATTGGACTTTTTTCCTGAAATTAGTCCAAAGTCTGAGCAAAGGGCAATTTTCCTGTCTAGAAGTAACATGATATAAAATTAGCACCACAGCCTCTAGCAAGTTCATGTTTCTTTGGAATAACTCGACTTGTTGAAACTGTCCCTGGCTTCACAGTATTTTGCATCAGCCAACCAGCTGGATCTTATAGTAAGGGTCATTATGCTTTGGCAGTCCAGAGAGTATTAAAATCTGAGCTTGGATCAGAGTCATGTGGTATTACATACCAAATTGTGATACTGAAATGAGGCTGGGAAGAGAAAATATAATACCGCATCATGCATTTGTCATAATGATAGATGCACTTGCAGATATCTAGAAAAATTGTTACAGCTTATCTACTGCTCATGATAAGGTGTCAGGGAGGCAGTGACTTGGAGTGAGTTCATGATGACTAGAATCATGTATTGATCGGGACCGCACAGAATAGCACACAGTTATTGATCATTCTAAGAATTCTAAGAGAGATCTGATGGCACGTGATTTCTCTCTCTCCCTGTGCATTTTGCATGAGCACTAGTGTAGTTTGTTATTAGACCAACACAGGGAAGACAAGCATCGTGAGAGAAGCTTTCCTGTTTGTCTATAGGGAAAATGCAGTAGAAAATCTATGATAAACTTTTATTTAGCACCAAGGATGTGCCAGGCACTTTGCTGCACATTTTATATACAACATCTCCTTAAATTTTTCCAGTGGGTCTCAGAAATGGATTTCTTTTTAAATTTCCACAAATGTCAGCTAGGACCTCCTCATTTTCATAGATGTTTAGCCTTGACCCATACCACCTTTATATGGCCACTGAAAATTTAGCATCTTGCGTCGTACAGTTTCTGCTAATTCCTAATAGTTAATTTGCTCAGATTTCCCTTTTGCCTGGCCTTGTGTCCTCATCTACTACATTGGTTATACCTGACTTTATTAGTTTTCTGTTGCTGCTGGTACAAATCACTATAAATTCAGTGGCTTAAAACATCACAAATTTATTCTCCTAAAGTTCTTTATGTTTGAAGTTCAATATGGATCTTGCTTGGCTAAAATCAAGGTGTGTCAGCAGCCCTGTGTTCCTTTCTGGAGGCTCCAGGGGAGAATCTGTGTCCTGTCTCTTCCGTTTTCCAAAGGCTGCCTGCGTTCCTGGGCCCCTTCCTCTGTCTTCAAAGACAGCCACAAGAGGTCGATTCCTTTACTCTTTCCATTCATTTGGCCTCCTCTTCTACCTCCTTTGTCTAATTCTCAGGACTCTTGTGATTACATTGAGCCCAGCTAAATAATATCCAGGATAATATCCAATTTTAAGTTCAACTTATTAGTAATCTTAATTCTATCTGCAACCTTAGTTCCCTTTTGTGTGTAACATAACATATTCACGGGTTCCAGCGATCAGGGTGTAGACATCCTTAGGTGGTATTATTCTGCTTCTCATACTAATTCAACCTGGAAGTGAAGATCTAACTCCTAGTGTCGTCTCTATTAATAAAGCCATTTATCTCAACTATATCAAAAGTTTACTTAGGTTATTGAAACCTGGAGAGGTTGATGATGATTCCTTTTCACTCACTCTGTCTTTTCCCTTTCTTTCTGGAGTTATTGATAAATTCTCCACCTTTCTCAAACCAGATAGTTTTTCCCATCTCAGGCCCTTTGAAATGTCTTCCTCTCAGTAACATGGGATACCAAAGAACAAAAAACGAAACCAAACAAGACAAAACAACAACAAAAAAAAGGAAATTCAGAACATTATAGTATTTGTCCTAAAAGGAACTATTGTGAATATGATTGTGAATGTGCTTTTTTCCATCTCACATTAGTCTATTATACAGATTAAAAAACAGCAAAAGGAACTACTGAGACTAGACAGGTTAGTGACTTACCATAAAACAGTGGTTCTCAACTAGGGAAGATTTTGCCACCTGAGGGACACTCAGCACTGACAGGAGGCATTTTGCAGATCACAGGTGGCAGAGGCGGAGTGCCAGTGCTGCTGGCACCAGGTCTGTGAAGTCCAGGGATGCTGCAGACATCTTCAGTGCACAGGAGAACCCCCCACAACAGTTACCAGATCTGTAATGTTCATAGTCCCGTGGTTGCTACAGCCTGCCATGCACTATACAGCTGAATGCTGGATCCAAGAAAGTCCATTTGAATGCTAATCCCGGGCAGACAGCCACACAGGATCTGGGACCAGTTGTCTTTCCAGAGAGAAAGATGACACTTTTGGGTAAAATTTCAACTTTTCTTGGTGATAAGATTATATTCATTTTTGCATGAATCATGTTCAGAGGATTTGTAAATACACTAAATGTAATGTTTTGCCTGTGCTTGTTGTGGCTTCCACATTTTTTGGCAATGCAATGATGCTTTCTACGAAATAACTTCAATAGAAATTTTGAAGAAGAACAGCATCATTTAGACAAATGTCTAAATTCTGTCTTTAAAATTAAATGATTATTTACATCTGTGAACTGCACCTTTTCTTCAGGGATTGGATGTCAATAAAGGTCTGTCCTTGCTAGTGGTGTCCCTTGAGTTAGCTCTTGGAACCGTACCTTTCATCTGGGGAGGGGGAGTGTCTCTCTGTGATTGACGAAGACAAATCAAGAGATAATTAGGAGGTGGAAATGCTGACCTGGGCAATGCAATGAAGTAATAATGTTCATGATCCGGTTCGTGATCACGATCAATTAATGATCCAGGGATGGTGAACCAGCAGAACAGGCCTAGACTATTCAATGAATTGAGAGTTCTGTTTTAAGTGGACCCTAATACAACTTTACATAGGTGTCCTTCTGCTGATTTATACTGCCTGTTTTTCCTATTTCATAGAGAATGTTGAAGAGAATTCTAGAATTTGGGGATGTAAAACCATCTTTTTTGTCTCGCACAACCTTAAATCAGACTGTCCTTCATTGTGTATTAACGTCTATTTAACATGTTGCTTCAAGTATGTGATTATATTATTCTCCAATTTAGTTTGGTCAGAAGTGGTGGTTTGATAAAAGAGATGAAGCGTGGATGGTGATTATAATTTTATGCTGATTATGTGCTTGTAGCACACTGATATTTGCCTAGTAATTGTTAAATTGGGCTTCCAGTGATCAGATTTGATTATTTTCATAAAAATCAGCATTAAAAAGGAAGAACTTCTTTCACTTCCTGGTTTGCCCATATAACACGTATGCAAGCACCTATTATCACAATAATTGAATTTACTGCTGGAAGTTATTAATAATTTTATTGTCCTGGTAGCATCTGTCCGTGTAATGCTTACAACAATCAAAAATAATTGGTTCCTGAGCTCGGGAAGCTATTGTGCGTGGGGTCCTGGTGTGATATATCTGGCCCCATAATTTGATTTATTCCCATTGAGTAAAATCCTTTGAGACCTACAGCCCTCAGTTCTGAAAGAGAATATTTTCAAGATATATCGTTTGTGCTATGAGACAGCAATTGTTTGGCAATCAACAGTTTTATTATTGAACATCTATTTGCATAACAATGTGCTGGGTACCATGGAGAATGCAGATGAATATCAATGTAGGATTTATTTTCTTAAAGAGATAGCTCTCAACTTTATTAGGAAGACACAATTTAAACACATGAAAATGTTCATATTCATTCAAGGTGTTAAATGAAAGATGAGAAAATAGATGTGATCAGGTTTGTATTGCTAAACTAGGGAGGGTTAGGCATACAGAGCTTCCACGTACAATTCTGAGCTGCATAAATTGAGTCTTGAAGCCTAACTAGTCTTTACATTTTATTTTAGCCCATTTTCCTATTGAGTGGGATACAGAAGGCTTTGTATTTATTTTTTATCTTCAAATGATATTCACTCTCTTTATGTTCAGTTTAACATAGCTCTTGTTTGTATCACCTTGTAGGTATTCAAAATGGATTGACAATAAATACAAAGCAGTTTGGGAACTATCAAGAGGCCAAAAATGGAAGAGTTGGCCAGTGTGTCAAAGGAATAGATTGGAGTATAGCCAATCAACAGTGTTCAATAATAATGATTAAACAAAGGCTGCTTTTCGGGGAAGGGCTGGGGAGTGAGAGAGCAGGTGAAGTGGCAGAAGTTTATTATGTTTTGAGTAACTCTTTGAAATGTCAACTTTTTAGAATTGTAGGATAAAGGACTGAAATGTCTATGTTAGTACTAATGATAATAAATGCATCATTTTTTTTCAATTTCCTAATGCTGTACTCTACAAATGAACTTTTGGGCTGAGCTCTTTGAATAGATGGAATGTAAGTTTATTTCAAAACTGTGGTAGCTTCTTATTGATTACTTGAACAGATTCCAGGATTTGAAAGGGAATCCTCCTAAAGTTTGACCAACTGTCCTGAAAATAACTATATTAAACATGAATTACTATAGCAAATGCCTTCATATTTTAAGTGGGAAATCACTATTCATAGTATTAAATTGGTTAAAACGAGATAATCATTGAGAAACTTTTCGCAACAGTTGGTCTACGTTTATATGATATAAATGTGGAAATTTGGTTAAATTAGCAGTTCCATTTCACCCATTTCGAGTCTAGAGTATTTTAGGAGGCGATAACTGTTATGGAATAACATGGAGCAAGCTTAGAGGGATCAGGAACAGGAAGATATGGGGGTGCTGTTTGAACTTCTAAGTAGAGTGGTCAGAGTGGGTTACATTGATAAGATGTTGTTTGTGCTAATGTTTTAAGAAGGTGGAGATGGTAGCCTCGTATATAACTGAGTGAAGACGAAGGAAACAGTAGATTAGGTCCCTAAGGTGTGAGAATGCTGAATATACTCGGGAAATGCCGAGGAGGCCAATCGTGGCTGGAGCACAGGAGGAGGAATGGACAATAGCAAATAGAGTCGTGACTTTAGAGTGGCAATGGGACAACAAACCAAGTGGACTTTGTAGGCCACCGAGAAGGCTCTTTTGCTTTCACTGTGCAGAGTTATGAAAAGTGAAGCGACATGATCCAGCTCACATTGGAAAAGGATTCTTCTGATTACCCTGCTCAGTTGTGTGTGGGTGATGATGGAAGTTGAGTTAGGAGGCTCTTGCGGGGATCTCGATGAGAAATGATTCAGTTTGGACCATGGTGTTCAGAATAGAGTGGTAACAGAAGTGATCATCTTGTGGGTCTGTTCCAAAGGTCAGAGAATTTGCTGACAAGTTGGACATCTGTAAGAAATAGAGGGATACGAGATAACTCCAAGTTTTTGGCATAGCAACTTGGCAGGATAGAGTTGCTGTCCATGCAGAAAGGAAAGAGTGAAGTCTGTGGGGGAGGGAAGTTCAGTAGATCACCTTTGTTATGAGGCTCTGCCGCAGGTCTGTTGTGTTGTGTTGTGTTATGCTACATCATGTTGCAGGGGTTTATCAGACATCCGAGAGAGTGTGCCAGTAGGCAGTAGATTACACACATCTGGAGTTGAGCAGAGAGGGCTGGCTGTGACTTTAAAACGTGAGAGCATATAGTTGGTGATAATATTGTATAGCCATATTTTATAAAGTGGATGACATTGTGAGAATGTATATGTGGGGGTGGTGTTGTTTCCTGTTCAGTCATTTTCTAGGGTTTAAAACTTAGAGTGCAGTAATGGGAAGAGCATTCCAGTACCTTTCAGGACACCATCACTTAAAAATACTATTTAGGTTATGATTTGCAATGGAGAGATTTTTGAAAACATTACTTTTATTTACCCTTTAAGTTCAACAATACAATAAATTACGTTTTTTGATGGAAAAATTCTGCTGAAGTGGTAATGTGTAGATGGCAATTTAGATGCTGTGCAATGCTCTCTACTTACTATGTTTATGGGGTTGTAATGTTTTACTCCAGACTTTGAAGTAATGGAGATTTGCCAGCCTTCCTCAAGAACCATTGTGTTTAAATGCCACATCACAGTAGCTGAGGTCATTACTTGAATAAAAGTAAATTAAAAGTTCTAATTGCTATCTAAATTACCTGGTTTAGCTTCTTTATAAATGTGTCGTAAGGTAAATTGTAGTACGTGTATAAAAACAAACAAACAAATAGCTTCTGGCTTCCATAGGATGTAATTGTTAAAAGCAGTAAAAGCATGAGTATGTTTTTAAATTTTTCTTATTTTATAATGGAACACTTCTTATGTGCATTATAGAATTTTGGCTATAATTACCAGAAATCCAATTAAGATACTAAAACAGTAAAATTTACAGATGAGCTTAACAGTACTTAGCTATAATAGAGAATTGGTTATAAACCTCTGTGTTAAACATTAGGGATCATGTATCTTTTGAAATGTTACAAAATACGATATTATTAAAAGAATAGAATTCACAACTGAGCTCTAAAATTTACTGAGGAGGGAGTTGTATGGAAAATGTGATTACAGAATTGTCCAGTGTTTAAAACATTAGTGCATCTGCAAAATGCAGTTGAATATAGGGAAGTGTGAGTGCTGTTTTGCTTACAAGATGTAATAATGCTTCTCAATAGAAGAATTGAATATGAGATTAAAATATTTTTATAGCCAGTGAGTCTTGGTTACAAAACATCCTTATTTAAAAATTCTCTGTGTATTATTATAAATAAACTATCTATATATTCATATTGTATGACAATTGAAAAACATCACGATAGTATATAATACCTAAAGTCACTTGCTTATTAATTTCAGTGTGAGTGAGCAAGTTTAATAGAGTAAGAACACTGCTTAAGAAAATAAGCTTCAGAACAACAGTTGTTGCAAGAAGTAGCAGTTTTTTCATTCTTGATATTTCTGCAGTTTCTATTTTCATGGGAAATTGAATTGGAAGTGCTGAAATACTGATAGAATCATTCTTCCTCTGGCATTTACTGGCTGAATAGAAACCCAGGAGTTACAAAAAGAGTCCTGCTTTTGAATGAATTTGTACTTCAAATTTACTATCCAATAAAATCATTGAGTTTTCACATATTTTAAATGTTGCATAATCCAATTGAACCTTAAATATTATAGAGATTTAATCTGAATAGGATTCATGTGATGAACTAACATGTGGTTGACAGTTACATAAAAATATAGCACCAATTAAAACTGTTTTTTTCCCCTTAATATGACAGTTCCTTAAATAAATGGCAAATAAAGGGCCAGGGGAAAATCTGTGAGTCTATTTCTGGTAGTATCTATTAATAAATTGTGCTTATCCTATGGTGAGTATGGATAGGTATTAAGGACAGAGTGCTGAATACAAATTAGATATGGTACCTGCCCTTGTGGTGCTGAGTTTATGAAGAGGCATATTTCACCACATTAATGAATATTTGCTACTGAGAGAGAGGTAGAGTGGGAAGAAAGCAGAATCTGAGGGAGAGAGTATTGGGACAAAGGCTAATGTCACCTAAGGTGTGTGTAAGTGGATCTGATGGATGGACAACAGTTTTCAAGGGTAAGAGTGGGAAACTGTTCTGGGGAAAGCACGTGCAAAGACTCTGTAAAAGGAAAAATCTTGGACCCTTCCCTGAATTGAAAGCAGGCCAGGAGGCAGCAGGAAGGTGACCGATAGAGGCCCTCCAGGTATGTGTAGAGATGCAGGGGGACCAGATCGTGCACGACCTTGTTTTCTTCGAGGAACTGGACATTTATTTTTTCTACAATAATTTCATGATCATTGGGTCTGGTGATTGATTGAAAGATGTTTTAATTACTACTGTCACCATTGCTGTTTAGTGTGTTTTGTTTTGTTCGTTTAGAACTGTTAGTATAAGAAAGTCTGCATGTGGAACTTGTCTCCTGTGGAGACCGTGTGAAGTATGATACAAGGTCCCATGTGTTAAGTGTCATACATAATGGATTTCAGTCATCTGTAGGAAAGATATATGTCAGTGTTAAGGGAAAGCAAAGCCTCCTACAGGAATGGTGCTTGGGCTGTGTCTTAGCAAACAGTCTTGAAGGAGATGCTGCTGCAGCGGTTCAGAGTATGGGTTTAGGGTCAGGCTAGATTCTACAATTAGCCTTGTGACCTGACCGTCATAGAACCTACCTCACTGAGGTTTTCAAATTAAATGAGATAATACATGTAAAACTTAACTCAGGGACAGCATGTATAAGTTTGTTGAAACTTACATAGCTTATTTTAGCTATTAACTTATATTAGCTATTCTTCTTTTTCTTGTTGCTTCTACTACTTTTATTGTTATTTGATTAAATTGGTAACAAGAAGGGTGTGTAGGCAAAGGTTAATTAATTCTTTGGAGCTAAGACTATGCATCCCTGATAAATTAATCATTAAGTTGTATTCAGGGTTCATGTAAGGCTATATTAGTAGGTAAGAGGAGAAAGAATAGGACACATTTTATTGCTTATATTGCAGACAACAATGTTGGGTTCACTCACTTAACAAACACTTCCAGTTGCCCTGTTATCCACCCTGCCACCTGCTTACCACATTCCTACCAACCCAATATTTCCCTGTAAAATTCTGGGAAGTTCTTTGTGTGCATATATATGGGCATCATTTATAAGGAGGTGTTATAACCAACCATGCCACCTATTTGAGTGGTTAACTAGATAGAGTCTAGGGTTGTAGAAAATTTTGGAATGCTTCTAGGGATGCATTGGTAACAAGAAACATCAAATTAAAACTGAAGGGAAATAAAAGTGAAAAACAAGCAGGAGTGATCCCAGTATAGTTACTTCAAAAAATAGTACATAAGCCTGGGTTGAAGCCACATTATCTGTAATTTCATTCTAGCACAATCATTTTGGGGAAGTAACTCCAACCACCAAACGTATGCCGTAAGGAGTCCCAGACTTGCTGCAGGCCCCTAAGCAACTATTCCTACGGAACCCACAGTTTGCATGTTTCCTATCTGGAAAGTTCTCTTTTCCACTTCACCGCTGTTCTGATCAGGCACAGACCTTGTCAGTTTGTTGTGGATCCTGGCTGGAAGGTTTGTGTTGAAATTGTAGTATATTACATTGTGTCTTCTTCCTTTTCCCCTATGCGTGTCGCTATAAAGCAGACAGGCCTGATTTCCCCAATGTAGAGATGTTATTTCTTCTTTAATAGCATAGGTAGTTCCTGATCAAATATGCACATTTGTAGCTCAGCTCAAATTTATTAAATATGACACTAAGTAGGTTAATCCATACTTAATGTATATTAGCTTTTCTGCTTATTGACCCCAAAGATCATAGACACACTTACAAGTCAAGAGCTTTATGTTATTCTGGATGCAGATGACAAGATTTGCATGTCTTATTAGAATATGAGTATAAAATCATTGGCAAAGGGGAGTCAGATCATATTAACTTTTTGCTCACAAGCCCCCCCAGCTCTTGTGTGCACTGTGAAGAGCATGTTACCATGGCGTGCGTACATAGCATCATTGCCTGTTGTGCCCGGCCACATTGCTGTTTTGTTTTTTTGCACAAACCGGGATTATTCCTGCCTCAGTGCCTTTGCATCTGCCACACATTCCCCCTACAAAGGTCTTTGACAGAACTACATTGTCTTAGTACAGCTTGTCATCACAGGCTTCATTCAAGGGAGGCCCATTTTTATATCTCTTATGCAAGATTTAAATTAATCACATGGGAGTAGGGAAAAGTGAAATATGAAAACCAATGTTTTGTATTAATAGTATCTAGAATGAACTTTAGGAATCTAATCCTAGTGTCAGTAGTATAAAAATCGTTTTTAAGTATAGCTATCTAATATGGATATGAAATTTAAAAATGCATGTTCTCAAATCAATTAATTGGACATCGATATGTCTTTATGCATTCATCTCAACAATGTAAGTGAGTTGTTTGGGAATTTGATAAATCTGAGGCTGAACCATCTTACTTAACATTAAAGGGATTTCCATAATCATGTTTCCATATTGGTTTGACACTCTAAACTGCTGTGATTTTGGTTTTACTTCTTGTACTTGTAACTCATCACATAAAGCTCGAATGTATTCCAGTCCAAGTATACATTTAAAAATATTATACATGGCTCAGATTCAGCTTCATTATCAGTAAGTGAATCCTATCACATACCACTACTTGTTGAAGGTAGATGTAGTTTTTGGTGTTCTTTTTAGTTTTAAACCTGGGACCATGTTTGACTTATCTGGTAATTTGTTCTGCAAATCTGTTCACTGCTGCCCTTTTATTTACTGCCCTAACTATATTTTGTAGGTTTTTATTTCTATTTCTTTTCTCTTACCTCTTGTTTTAGGGACAATTGCCTATTCTTTCTATCTCCAGCCTCTGTCTTCTCTGAGAATCAGGTTGCTGCTAAACTATCAACCTAGGCTGAGTTAGAGAAACACAGCCTTTTTCTAAAATCTTTAACAACTTTGTACTGAAAAAATACCAAACTCCTTGGGATGCCACTAAGTCCCAATGACGTGTCCAGCATCCTGTCTCACAGCACCCTTTGCTCCTGCTTTCTCTCTGGCCATGCCACATGAGCTGCTGTTTTGATTATGCCTTATGTATTCAGTCTTCCAGAACTGCACTCAGTTTCTTTGTTGTGACACCAAGAACTATATTTGACTTTGTATTTATGTTAATTCTTTCTGGATCTGACACCATATAATGTTATAAACTCCCAGGTTACAAGGTCCATGTTTTATTCTTTTTATCTCTGACAGTTAATTGCATGGTGGCTTACACATAGTTACTGCTGGATAGATACTTGTGAGTTGAAGACTTTGCATCCTGCCAAACCAAATGCAATTTCTTAATGAAATATTATATTCACTCAGTGTTTTCTAAAGGCATTTTCTTCCAACCAAACTTTATAAAATAGTAACTTAGACACTAAGCAGTGAAAGATCAAGTTCAATTGTCCATCACGATATTTTATTCTTTCTGGGGAGTTGATGACTTACAGCACATCCATGAGGCTTAAGAATGTGCATGTCTAGCAGGTTGCCAGGCAACATGAATGCTGCTGTGTCAGAACCTCATTTAGAAAACCTATGGCCAAGAGTCCCTGGCTACTTTGCCCTTAAGTTAGTCAGATAGCACTTATTGGGTAGATAATCTGAAGATAAGGGTTAAAAATGGCTTTGAGTCATGTATATTTTATATACCCCTTTGTCTTTAGTTTTTGTTGCTCCACCTAATAAAAAGATACTTATAGACCTCCTCTCCACTGGCCTTTATTTAATTGGAAGGGAAAATGCTTTAACCTGTTGGATGCACACTTTAAACTTTTCTTTTGTTTGTTTCCCTAACCTTGGTTGCCCAAAAGTATTTCTGTGGAACATAAATATAAATGCTTCATAGATCATAACTCATTTAATCCTCATGATAATCTTATGCATTGCCTCTGTTTTTTAGATGAGGGGACATTAGGTCACCGGTCCCACGTTATGCACACAGGAAGGTTAAGAACCAGGATTTGAACCTGGAAAGTCTAACTCAGGAGCCCGCACACCTCACTACTCTAGGTGAAATAAGCTGCTGTTGTCCTTGTTTCAACCTGTGGGTTGATGCCTTTTCCACAAATCCTTTTGGCATCTCCAGTTAATCCCTGGTTTAAGGCTGCCCTCTGGCATTACAAGATTTTTATGCTTGAATGCGAAAACTCAAGTCACCATCACTCTTTAAGGAACTGTGTCTTAATCAGATTTATTTTGGTCTGTGAGTGCAGCTGTACATTACAATTACAGTGTATTTTTAACACTTGCCTTATGAAAAATGACAGCATACCACAAATGGCCCAGTTGAGAAGGGAATAGTGTGTCCTCTTTATCATATGATCTTGCCCTTTTGAATTTGTAGTTTTACCAGCATCATATTTGGTCTTAAAAACCAAGACAACAGAAAACTGTGAAACATTATCCTGGTTTTATAGATAAAGCGCTGAGTCTCAGGGAGGTTGAAGAATTTCTTCAGGGCCAAATCTTAAGAACAGAATCCAGGTTCAAGTCCTGGTTTTGAATTCCCAGTTCAGTGTTGATTTTGCCATATATTAGATCTTTGCATTAAGGTGGAATGTGTACTTTCTTTAACCTTTAGGAGAGATTTGCAAATATTGAGTACAGCTTTTGAATTAGATTTTTGAGTATTCATTTACTTAACAAGTGTTTACTGAGCCCCTTCTTGGAGCCAGACACTCTTCTAGGTGCTTGGAATGTATCAGTAAACAAAACACAAAGACACTTGTTCCTGTGGAGTTTACAATGTCATGGTGGGTGAGTGAGAATAAACAGAAATTAGTGAATTATATTGTATGTTAGAAGCTGACATGTGCTGTGGGAGACAAAGTGAAAGTCGAGTAGAGTAAAGTCAGGGAGAAAGCATTCCAGGCAAGGGGAATGCAGTTGAAATTGTACGTTGGGTAGTGACATAGAAGTGACACGTGAGCAAGAAATAGAGGAGATGAGGGGGTTAGCCGTGAGCCTGTCTAGGAGGAGACTGGTCCAGGCACAGACAGCAACGAGGGCAAAGGGCCACATAGGGGAGTGTTCCGAGTGTGATTTAGGAATAGCAAAGAGAACAATATGGCTATGAGGACCATACTAGGAGGATACTTTAGAGAACTAATGCTCAGCCAGATTTTCTAGAGCCTTGTCAAACCATGGAAGATTTTGAGCTAGGGTGTGACATGATCTGACGTAGACTTAGATCCATCCTGTGATTCCACAAAGAATAGATGGTAAAAAGCAGTGGTGGGTACAGGGAGACTGGTTGAGAGACTGTGTCGTCAATCCAAGTGACCAACAGTGGTGGCTCAGACTAGGGAGAGAGAACAATGGAGGTGGTGAGAAGTGACCAAATGCTGGATATATCTAGAAGGCAGGATCAGTGCAATTTACCTGGTGGATTGGGTGTAGAGTGAGAGAGAAAATGCTGAGTTCAGAATGATCCCCAAGGTTTTGTGGCCTGGGAAACTATGAGGGATGGAATTGGCACCAAGTGTGAAGCATGTGAGTGGAACAGGTTTGAGAGGTGCATCAACTTAACAGATGAGTTTTGAGTTCAAAAGGCCAATGGGGGCATCCGGATGTCATCGCTGAGTAGGCAGGTGGATGCGGAGTCTGGTGCAGCCTGAAACAGTGACTTGACCTTCACCATTGTATGCTTGGTATTTAACACCAGTGGACTGGATGGGAGCCCAAAGAAGTGAGTGTCAATAAGAAGAGGATGCAAGACCACTGACCCCGGGTGCAAATATGATTGGGACACCAGGCAGAGGGAGAAGAGTGAAAAGGAGAGGCCAGTGAGGTAGGAGGAAAACTGCGGGGTATGGTATCATTGAAGGCAAATGCTGAAGACCTACCAAGAGCCTGATTGTGCCTAAACCTGTCAAATGCTCCAGGTAGGTAAAGTAAGGGAGGCCTAAGAATTGACCACAGGTTTAGCAGAGGATGGTCCTTGGGGACCCTGGCAAAAGCAGTTTTGGTATAGTGATGACGGCAAAAACGTGAGTTTCCCATGGAATGAGACTTGGGGAGAGGTTGGGAAGCAACCTACAGCTAGGTAGATTCTTCCCAGAGATTTATTCATTCTATAATTTTGAGAGGCTTTGATTAAGTTCCTCAGGTTTGAGTATGAATCTATTACTTGGGGGAGGTTTAAAAAGAGAGAGAGGGGAAAAAAGCATTGTGAGAGACATGGAAAAGCAGATAAGAACAAGACACTCAAAGGAGAAAGAGAGACAGAGTGATTCTTAGATCACATGGAACTTTCATCTGTTAAGGTGTACAAATTAAGAGAAAACTCGTTATGAAATCGGTGTCCTGTTCAGTCCCAGCTGCCTTGTTGCTCTCTGATGAATAGTTAATTGGGTTTTCTGTGAACAAGTAATTCAAATACACATATTTTGGCCCCTTCCATATATTTCTTGCTTGCTTGCTTGTGTTTCAGGTGTATAATACTGTTAGCTCTTTCTAAAGGGTCAGTATAATTGCAAGATCTATGAAACTGTTTCCCACTGCACGTAAACAGAAAATTTGAGGTCTTAAAATTTAAATGTACAGGATCTTTTCGCTAGATGTATATTTTTGAATTTGATACTGTTTGGATAACTCCGAGGGTACCTATTTCTAGGTACTGTCCTACGCATGTAGAAGTGCCCCAGCTGGTACGTTTACTTAGCTAAGTTTCCTCACAGAATCTTCCTCTGTGATTTCAGACATTTGTTCTTTTACTGCCATTAGACCATGACTTATGGTCAAGGTAGGAAAATAGTGGCTTAGAATTGTGCTGATCAAGTTTTGTATATAATTAATTAAACAAAGATTATGTTACATTTTTTTTCTAATTTTAAGACTGTTGTTTTACAGAATCTCTTTTGGACTTTTTATAATCACCTTTGACTATAGTGAATGCCTTTACTGTGAGCATTTTGAGGTCAGGTGCTGGGTGACATTCTTGCGGCATTCTTGGGGCAGAGCGCAGGGCTGTGACCCATGGTGGGCCCTGAAAAATGTGAAGTGAACAGCTGGAAGCTAAGGAATTCAGAAGGTAAGGGCAAGGGGGGAGAACACAGAAATGCCACTGGGTACAGGTAAGGAGGGATGTAGGTTAATTCTAAATGCATAGAGGGAGGACGGAAGGAGCTGGGGGGAAGAAGGCTGTGGCTAACTTGAGGTGGAACAGAAAATACACCATGACTGGCTGACTAGAAATGATACCCAGAATCTTTTACTTGCCCTTTCTGGAAAGCATGGAATTCATTCAGCTGCCCTGGGTCCTAACCACCAATTAAAATATAAATAGCTTGTTCTGGCCAGGTTTTTGAATATCATGGCTTAGATATTTGGATTTACTTTTACCATCAGCACCCTATGAAACATACTGTGTTTACCAAAACCACAAATGGAATTGTACATTGCCAACGTGGAGCCTTGGCAGCAGCACCCAGGCCAAGCAAACTCCCTGAAATATAAACACGATTGCAAGTGATTCAGTGCTATGGGCAGAATCCAGCACTTGTTTGAGGAGGTCCTGCATAGACATGGTTTAGTGGCTTTAAAAGTAAGATTACCAAACAGGCCCCATGTTGACTAACAAAGCAGCGTGAAGGCCAACTGCTCCTGTGGACTGCGTATGGGTGAAACCAGTTACCATCGGGCCTGGGGTGAGGTTAGGAAATTCCTCTACGAAATAACTAGGGCTGAGAAAACAGACCTGTGATGAAACTGCACCACTTCTTTCAATCATGCAGAGTAAAGACCTTTCTTCTCCTGCAAGGTAGAGTTGAAGCCAGGATCGTTTTTGGTGTCATTTAAATACCATTCTAATAAGAGAAGTCTATATATACACACAAACACACACACATACACGTATATACACACACATACACAACAAATATAAATCTCTATATATATGACTACAGGGACTGGCAAGTCCAAAATCTGTAGGGAAAAATAGGGAAAAATGACAGCCTGGAAATTCATGTAGGAGTTGAAGTTGCCATATGGAGTCTGAAATCTGCAGGGCAGGCTCGTAGGCTGGGAACTCAAACAGGGCATTTAGACTGTAGCCTTCGGGAGAATTCCTTCTTATTTCGGAAACCTCAGTCTTCTCTCTGAAGTACTTCAGCTGATTGGATGACGCCCTGAACATTATGGAGAGTGATCTGCTTTACTTGAAGTTAGCTGATTGTAAATACTAATCAAATTCACCAACACCTTCACAACAACATCTAAACTATTAGATTATTAAGTATGGAATGTCAGATGTCCTTAAGTACTAAGTTTGACAGTTGATATATCTGATATTTCACTTTGACACTTTTTTTTTTATTGTGAAGGTACATCCTCATTTTTCCAAATACATGTTTTGGCTTGTGATTATCTTTCAAATGTTTTTTTAGAGCAATTTTTGTGAAATCATGGATAAGTAAGAAAATTGTGTTGTGAATATGAGTTCCGTTGTGGAACCAATGCAGCGTAGACAGCTAGAAATGTCAAGGAAGTGTTTTGGAAGGATGTGGCTAATGAATGCACAGTACATCGATGGTTGAAAAGTTCCATTCGGGTGATTTTAATCATGAAACTGAGCCATATGGGTGACCTGAGACCAAGGTGGATAATGATGAGCTGAAAACAGTGGTGGAAGAGAATCCATTTCAACCTATGTGTGAATTAGCACCAAAGTTTGACTTTACTATTCCAACAATATTGGAACATTTGAAACAAAGGGGCAAGATAAAGAAGCTGGATAGATGATTACCACATGAATTAAATGAGCATCAGAAGAGAAATCATCTCAAAGCTTGCCTTTCTTTGTGGTCATGATATAATAGCAAACCATTTCTACACCATATTGTTACATGTGATGAAAAACGGATTTTCTTTTGACAATTGCAAGTGTCCGGCACAATGGTTGGATAAAGATGAAATGCTGAAACACATTCCAAAACCGAATATCCATAAAAAAAAAAGCTAATGATGTCTGTTTGGTGGTCCAGCACTGGTATTATCCACTACAACTTCATGAAACCTGGTCAATTGATTACAGCAGACGTCTGCTGCAAGCAGTTGGATGAAATGATGAGGATGCTTCTGCTTAAGCAGGTGAGATTGGTCAGTAGAGACAGGCCAATCGTCTTGCAAGACCACATGTCTCACAAAACAATGCTGCTCAAACTACAGCAGCTGGACTTGGAAACTCTCTGTCATCCACCATATTCAACACACCTTGCACCAACTGACTACCACTTCTTCTAGGCTTTGGACCACTTCTTGCAAGGAAAAATATTCAATTCTCAACAAGCTGTGGAAAACGCCTTTTGCAATTTCATTGCCACTTGCTCTCCAGGTTTCTTCGCTGCTGTCATAAACAAGCTACCATTAAGATGGCAAAACTGTGTCGATAGTTTAGACACACACTTTCATTAATTATACTGCTTCTTGTTTGAGATATAATAAACTTTTGATTCAAAATTGGATATTTCATATTTAATGACCTAATAGTACTTGAGCAAATAACTTGGCACTATAGCCTAGCCAAAGTGACACTTTAAATAACGTATCACAGTAAGTGTGGAAGCTTCAGATATTTATTTACTTTATAAATTAATAGTGCATTTGAACTATAGGGAAATTCATATTGGATAGTACAAAATGTTCTTCAGATAGAAACTTTTGTTCTTCATTAATGAGATGCAAATATGTGTGAGTTAAATACTATGATCTTCGATTGGCACTCTGGGTGTTATTATCTTTATTAGTGCTTAGTAGCAGAATGGATTTGAAAATAAATGAAGAAAAGAATTCTCATTATTTTTAGAAAAAAATGTTTTTATTAATAATATTTGCCTTTTTTCTCATTCCCCAATGCAGTCTCTTCTGCCAACTTAATAATTTATTTAAAATGTGTAATAGGAATGATACTAGTATTCATAAAGGACATAAAGCTATTTTTGGTATAAATAATGCAGATGAGCCTATGCTTTCTATTTCAATGAGAAATTGATGTTAGTAGCTCTTTTATCGACAGTCTGTTACCTTGGAATTTCATATCTTGGGAATATATTTGTCTTTACAAAACAAAATATGTTCATCATTTTTAATTTGCCACAAAATTTAAGCCTACTTTTTTCACTTATATTTCTTGTTTCCTTAGTTTTTGGCAGCGTTTTCTGACTCATCTGTTCTGAGTTGCTGGCCATGGGTAGAAGGTGTCTCTGTAGTCATAAATTTATTTTCTTTTCTGTCTGTTTCTCAATGTGCCAGTCTGGACATAAGATTACCTGCTCCTTAGAGGACTTTACTAAATCTGTGAGAATCATCCGGCACACCCCATCAAGTCCTCAAAACCTCCAGGCTGTGGTCTGAGGCACAAGACTGTGTTTAATAGTTGCTTTGCTAACAGGGAGTGAATACTTACCTTTAAGTCAAGGGAAGGGTGTTCTCACTACCTAAACTCTACCCCAGATAAACCAGTTTTGTATTCTGGGCATATCACTGACTGTCAGGGACAGTTTTCTGATTAGTTAGGACTCCCTGTGCAAGTCACGGTAAACCAACTTAAATTGGATTAGTGGGAACTATGGAATTTATTGAATGTCATAAGTAAAATTCTGACTTGGCCCCCACATTCTACTGGTCATGACTCATTTTTTTTCTGTCTGTCTATTAATTCTACTTTCTTCTTTACTAACTTCCTCTTCAGCAGGCTCTTTATAAGTCATGCCAATATGCCAGTGGGAGTTCCAACTTTATATTCTAGAAGTTGAGCAAACACTAGGAAGAATGTGCCTTTTCTTGATAGTTCTAAAAGACTCTTAAGGATTGACTCTGCTTGGTCTAGCCTAGATTCACTCTGCTTGGTCTAGCCTAGATCTCATGGGGAATCATCCTTACCAAAAGGATGGAATATTTGAACTAAGCAGGTTTGGGTTAGGATTTGACTCACAAGAAATGCACTGCATGTATACCATATGTCTCCCTCAGCATGTAGAGTCATTCCAGGTGGAGCCATGTGCATGGAAGGTGTTTGCCCCAAGAGCTTTGGCTATGGAAGAGATGGCCTAACCAAAGGGTGTAGAGCACAACATGGTATAGGACTGAGACATTTTAATACTCAAAGACCAGACAGGGAAGGATTTGCTGGTGAAGAAGAAGAAGAAGGAGATAGGACCACAGAAGAAGGAGGAGGGAAACCAGTAGGGTCGGGTGTGCCCCTGAATCCAGGAAAGGATGTTCGAAGGGAGCATTTGAGGGACATCTAAAACAGCCAGGGAGAGGTGTGGAGAGGATTAAATGCAGGTGAGGATCAAGGTGCTATCCTGGTGAAGCGAGGTGGAGAAGCCAGCCAGGAGTTGGCTGAATGGGGACTCACACCCTGTGTTTGTGTCAGTGTTTTTTAGCACTGTTGCAATCACATTTCTGCTAGGAAAGAACAGGATAGGCTTAGCACATTCATGAAGGGTTTATGCAAAGTGAAGGCCAACATGTTCGTGGGAAGTAAAGATTGCCATTGTGTGAATAAAGTAGGGGGGAAATTGAGTCATCCAGTGACAAACCAAATTCCTAAAATCAGTCCCAAATTCCTGGTGTGGGAGGTAGTTTATTTTCCCAAGCAGCATCACCAAACACACTATATTAATGCTGGTAATTCAAATTTTATTCATTCTATAAAAATGTTTATTTTATGTTTTACAGTTTATAAGTGTGTAGTTTCTGTAAACATAAGGACTTCCAGCCTAGTTGTATATTTATCCGTGTTTAGGTTACTATAATAAACATAATATGAAAATGGATATAGGTTACTATAATAAACATAATTTTAAAGTGGATATCTTTATTATTTTTTTCATAAAAGACATTACATTTTTAGTTCAGGTTGTAATTTTTCTCCCATAGAACCTAGCAGTGTTTGAACACAAGGAAGCAATTTGGTAAATATTTTAAAATTCATTGTTGACTAAAAGAAATTGAAGTAGAAAGAACAGAGTGCAAAATTTTGCCTGGCAAGGGATGAAATCTATAAAAATTATGTGTAGAAGTATAGAAAATCCTTATTACTATAGGAATGTTGGATTCTTATTGGTATCTTAAAATATCTTAAAGATAAGCATTAAATAACTTTTTAAATAGAATTCTAAACAATGGCCAATTTTTAACATAATTGCTATTGTTATTGGAAGATTTTCTTTATGCCACTTGACAATGCAATGCACAGGTAATTCATTAAGGAAATTGTCTGTAGATATGTTGGTATAATTATGCTTCTTATTTAAAAATTTAAGTATCTAGGCTGAGCGTGGTGGTTCACACCTATAATTCCAGCATTTTGGAAGCTGATTAGATTATTTGCTTTTTTTTTTGCTATTGAGCTGAGCTCCTTATAGATTATGGATATTAACTCCTTGTCAGATACATAGTTTGCAAATACTTTTTTCCATTCTGTAGGTTGCCTCTTCACTTTATTGATTTATTTACTGTGCAGAAGTTTTTCATTCGGTGTAATTCCATTGGTCTATTTTTGATTTTGTTGTCTGTGCTTTTGAGGTCTTGTTCAGAAAACACTTGTCCAGTCCAGTTTCACGAAGCATTTCCTTTACATTTTCTTCAAGTAGTTTCATAGTTTTGGGTCTTACATTTAAGTCTTTAATCCATTTAGAGTTGATTTTTGTATATGGTAAGAGATAGGGGTCTAATTTCATTTTTCAGAATACGAGTATCCAGTTATTTCTAATCACCCCTTACAAATACAGCAACTTTGCCATCTGTAAAGCATGAAAGAAAAATTTGATTGTTGAAATGTTGAAAATGTCATTGTACTTGTATTTTTCTCAAGCTGACAACATATGGCATATTTCTAATTTTTCTAGGATTTTTTTTTTAGTGACTGACATACACTTAATTTTAGAAAAATCACAATATTGTTCAAGTAGAGATGGTAAAAAAGTTTCTTTTCTTTTTAAGACTATTTCCAGTTTAAACGTTTAGCTTTTTATGTTTAATTAAGCAAGTTCACCAATTTGCTCCTGTATTTTGAATTCTACTTCTCTGTATTAGCCATTCATTCATTAAAAATTCATTATGGTTTGTGACCATAATGTGCTAGGCTGTATTTTTTGTTCTGATGATGTTGCAATGTACAAATCAAAGGTTTTTGTTCTCAAAGGATTTATATTTTAGATATACTGATTGAATTTAGTTTATCTGTTCATGCTTTTCTAAATATAGACTAGACACAATTTATCAGGGATCTAAGCTTAAATATAGTGATATGCATCTCTTGAAAATGTTTTCCTAGCTTTGATATCCTATTGATTTTACTCAGGTTTAAGCTTTCCATTATTTATCATATCAAGCCATAGAGTGTCTTGACCAGTGTATTGGTTTGCTAGAGCTCCTGTAACAAAGCACCATGAACGTGTGGCTTAAGTAATAGAGATGAGAAGTTCTGGAGATGAGAAGTCCATGATTGTGTCCTTCTGAGGGCTGTGAAGGAGAGTCTCTCCAGGCTTCTGGTAGTTTCCTAGCCATCTTTGGCATTTCTTGGCTTCTGTGGCATCACCTCAAGCTCTGCTTTCATCTTCACATAGTGTTGCTTTTAATAAGGACACCAGCATATTGGATTTGAGCCCCACCCTCCAATATGACCTCATCTTAACTCATCACATCTGCAACGACTCTAGGTATCAAGGGTTAGGATGTCAACATATGAATTTGTGGGTGGGGAAACACAACATAATCTGTAACAGCCACCATGGAGTGGAGGAGATTTATATTTTCATTTAAAAATATTTATTACTTTCCTACTAAATACTGTGCTAGGGATGGGTGATACAGCAGTTATTATTATTAATTTTTAAAAGACATGTTAAAGCCCTGATTCTATAAAGCTGACTGGCAGGTTGTTTACACTAAGGTTGGTGGTAAGAGAAGAATTGCTATCCTGGGTATTCCACGTCCTAAAAGTTGGTGGTAAAAAGCCACTTTCCACTTTGAAGGTGCTGTCCTAACATAGCTGTGGCTTCCTTGTCAGTCCTCGGCTACAGAGCCACTGGAGAGTCAGGTTTCTTGCCATGTCACTGTAGGTGACCCCTGTTTCAGGCATAGGCTAGCTCCTGTTCATGACAATGATGGCTCCCTGCTCCCTAGCCCCAGTCAGTAACAGGGTAACTCCCTGACCTTCACCGTCCTAACTCCTACTTGCAATTTCAACTCAGACACTTCCTATGAAGCTTGATTAAAGATACTAGCATGACTTACCGTATATGAAGTTTACTGTAAAAACAATGTAGTTTCCCAGGCAAATATAGTTAGTTTTTAGAAAAATGAGGTAGTTATTGAGGTTTTTTAAGCCATCAATTCATCAAAAAGCTGGCAACAGGATATATATGGCATCTCTAAAAGAGTTCAGATTAAAGTGCTCCCGAAATCCAGTAGTTCTACAATTTAAAAAAAAAGCGATATAGAAGTTCTGAGCTATGCTATTTTATGCTATCACAGATTTCCCAATTTGAAGAATGAGTGAAATAATTATAACTGGAGATTGCTTTCTACTTAATGGGAATTTGCAAATGCAAATCCTAATTTGGCTTCAGGAGTTGCATGACTGGACTTCAAAATCTGGCAAGAAATGTGTGTGTGTGTGTGTGTGTGTGTGTGTATATGTATGTATGTATGTATGTACTGCAGTCTATACTTCCATTACCTGGGGATGTTTGTAGTGCATTCAAGATAGATGGGTTTGTAAATGTTACAAACTCTTCAGGGAGCTATTACGAAGACTTCTTAGAAATATGTATTGAAAAATTTCTGTAAAGACATTTATCACCTAAGTTTTATTTGAATATAATTGTGCTTTATTTGGTAAATAGGAGGCCCTTTTATCCCCTTCCATTCACATAGAATGTGGAGTATGGAAAGTTAGAGCTGGAGGAATTAGAGTACAACAGCTAGTGCCCTCACTGAGTGAGGAGCAAACTAAAATCTCAAAAACAAATTGAGCTTGATGAGAACTGGGACTCAAACTGAATTTTCTTACATCTGAGTCATTATCTTAAAGACAGCAGTGTTTGAACCACTTTGAGATGCTGATATTTTATAATTTTAAGATAGATCAAACTACTCTTAAGATTTATATACCAGAACAAATAATATAATCTTTTATTTTCCCTTTAAAATCCTGGTTCTGTTAAAATCAAACAAATATACAGATAGGGTCAAAGTGTCAATCTCTTAGGACCACAATCATTTAGTATTCCGAGTGTGCATCTAGCAGATGATTTACTTAGAAATAGTGGAGTTTGAGTTAAAATGTTATACCTTTAATTTGTAATAAAGATAAGATAGCTATTGTATCGGGTATCATTTTCAACATCGTAATGGTGAGATGGATATTTCTTGCTAAACTTTTGTCAGTGTTGGTGGTATTTTGTTGAGATCATGTTTATGGACACAGGGTGGCTTTATTTATTTATTTTTCTCCTGTAGTACTGAAGCAGGCTACCTGGGAAGCTTGACGGTCTCAACACAGCAAATATTTGTTCCTATGGATGATCTGTAAGTTATCCATGAGAAAGTTTAATGTGAATAGGTGACATCTTCAGAAAAAATGTTCATCTGCAAGCCAGAATGTCAGTTACTCTGATGATACTGTTGCCTGCCTGGACGTTCACCCATCATTCTCTAGAAAGAAAATAAGATGAGTTGTTGTCATGCTTCTCCAGAGGAAAAGAGAGTGCACTGGGAATTGCTCATGAGGCATTGCTTTTTGATAGGTATTTAGGTTTTCTTTTCGTATTTGCATTGCCATATTTTCAGATTTTTTTGGTAAGACAAGAAGTGTAACCTTTTCTTGAGTCTCAGATTCAGTGATGTATCTGTGGGAGTGATCACATTCCCTACTGGACATTTCTGGGTAAAGAAAAAGATTTGTTACCTGCCTTTGCTCATAAGACAATATTAAGGCATGGTTCTTCCTTGTCTCTGGACTGAGCCAGGTTAATATTTCTTCCACATAACAGTGCTTCCCATATTTGAAAAGAAAAACGACCATACCTGTTTCTGGTTGTCTCTAAAGCAGCACTGTCCAGTAGAAATAAAATGTGTGCCACATAGGCAAGTTCAAATTTTCTAGTAGTCACATTAAATATGCAAATAAAAATAGATGAAATTAATTTTAAAAATGTATTTGAGTTAAACTAATACAGCCAACATATTCAACATATTAAATATAAAATTATTAAATAGATACGTCATTTGTTTTTTTTCTTACTAAGTGTTGACAGTCTTGGGTGTATCCTACACTTTCAGCATGTTTTAATTCAGACTAGCCTCATTTTAAGAGCTAAACAGCCACATGTGGCTAATGGCTATCATGTTGGATAACACATTCTAAACCAAACATCCCTAGGTTTTGAATATTCTTGATAGTTGGAGAGGATTGAGTTTCTCCATGCCCTGGTCTAACTGATCTGCATCTCATTAATGTGCACTGCTCCTGTATTGCAGGTGTGGCCTCTCTAGGCTAGACTAGAGCTTTACCTAATCTGATGAGGGTAACAGCTTAACAGCCTACATCAGCCTAGATGATGTAGCAAGAGCCTAGGGTGACTGTTTCGGGGAACCTCTTATTATTAGTTATTCTATACTTACTGCTGAAACTCCCAAGATTTTCTCTGTATATGTTGCCACCAATCCTTGGCTCTCCATACTATTTTTTTACATTTGTTTTTATAAAGCTGAGTGTAGAATTTTGCATTTGTTACTGGTACATTTTACTAGATTCAGCCCATCAAGCTGGGCTTGAGAGGTCACTGTGGATCTTTGTTCTTCAATCGATGTATTCAGAATCACCTAACTGTCTCCTAAGTGATTCCTACATCCTGATACTGTTTACTCAATATCATCCTTCATGCTGGGAAAAAAAAAGTGATCTTGGTTTTCTACACTGAGATTAATTCAGCAGTATTTTACAGGTTGTGAGAATTTGAGTGGTCAGTAATTCACCAAATTATATCTCTCTCCCTGTCTGGTCAAAAAGATCAGCCAGTGTGGAATCTCGATAAAATCATTCCTGATGCTCAGAAATAGTGTATCTAGTGCACTGCAGTATTTACTAGAAAGCCTTATCAGATTAAAAAAGAAGAGGGCAGACCTTTATCTCCAGAGGGGAAAGGTAATATTCATAAAGGAGTGCAATTGATTGATTCTGTTGTTTCCATGGGAATCAAGGCGTGATTACTAGATGAGCTATTAGAGCAAAGTCTTCATTGGAATGCTTTCTTGTGAATGAAAGGTCTCAGGGTGATAGAACTTCAGAGCTTGGAGGGCCATTAAAGGCCATTCTAGCCCAATCACTCATTTTACTGATCAGGAAACTTGGATACAGAGGTCATGTGATTTGTCTATATAAGAAGTGTGACTACTCTGAAGCCAGCCTCTTAGAGGCTGAACAGGTTACATAGGAATTGAGAGATACCCAAGGAGTTCGAATGTTTCAACCCCTGTTTGTGTCTTCCCATCCAGGTATCAAACATGTGGGCTGTCTCTAGCCCCAGCCACTCATTATCTGACTACAACTATATGCCAAGTTATCAAATAAACCCTGTACTTAGCTGAGCTCAAGAAACCCCTGGAACCATGACAGATAGCAATAACAAAAAGTTGTCATTGTTGGATACCAGTAGGTCTCACTCAGGTAGTTTGTTACACAGAAATAGACAACTCTGGAACACTGTTTGCTTAAGGGTTATCAAGAGGAACTTGAATTTGGTAATCAACAAGTCAAGAAAAAAATTCAGAATTGGGATGTGGTCCAAGCTCCACACTTTCATGGCCCCTAACAGACCAAATTAATGAATAGGCTTCAGTTCCCCTGGCGAGTAAACACTAGATCACCACGATACCAATTGCCCTTTTAAAATCTCATATTTAAGTATCCTAGCAGAATTAATCATTTAATATTCTATTCTACCACCTTATTTACATACTATTAATTGAATTGTTTGGTTGCTGCTTCCCTTTTAACTTTGAGTTAGAGTAGAATTGTATCTTTATATCTTTGCTATTGTATTTCTTCAAATCCAAGAAATTTGATTTTAAGAGGTACCATTATGTTATATGCTAATATGAAAGAAAAGATGCTGACAAATAATTTTAATTTGTAATAAATTTTAAGATATGACCCAGTATCAAAAACATTATAATGGGAAGATAGTGTCTCTTAAGGGGATATAATATAATATTTAATAATATACTCTCAAATTATAGCAAAGAATATTTTTAAAAATTCAGGATTGGCTTCTGGAAATGGACATGAGTTGGGTGAACCTGACCCACAGCCTGACCTTTATTCTAAATGTAGAACTTAAGTAGTCAGTAACTCAAAATTAAACCTTTCTTTTCATCCACTCAGCAAGCCTTTGTCTTTTGAATGGGGCATTCAGACTGTTAATGTTGAATGATAGGATTAATATGTGGGATGCTGTTCTGTTCATCATGTTGGGCAGTACCTTATTGCTTTGTTTTCCCTCTTGTGATATTGTTTTATATGAGGTCTGAGCTTTAGCTTTTGGGTGGTTTTACACTGGCGGGTATCTATTGTGCTGATCCTTGTATAATGCGTTTCTGAGTATTTCCCGCA
>VBSM01003039.1:23224463-23257630 GCA_008086735.1 Cheirogaleus medius
CCAGGTACCACACATATTTGGCTAAACTGCACGTTATTTAAATCATCTTAACTACAGTGAAAAATGAGAAAAGTTGTGAGCGGTCCTTAACAGATGACGCACGAAACAGGAGAAAACTCGTGAGCGGTCCTTAAGGTGTTAAGAAGACTGGAGATGGGGCCCCGATCCCTTCTGGCTTGTAAGGTCTCTGCTGAGAAGTCTGCAGTTAGCTTGATGGGTTTTCCTTTGTAAGTTACTTGAGGTTTTCACCTCATAGCTTGCAGGAGTTCCTCCTTAATGTTGACATTAGTCAGTCTGATGACTGTATAACTTGGTGATTCCCTCTTTGTAATGAATCTCCCTGGTGTTCATTGAGCTTCTTGTAGCTAGATGTATAAATCTCTAGCAAGACCAGGGAAGTTTTCCTCAATTATTCCCTCAAATAGGTTTTCTAGCCCTTGTGCTTTTCCTTCTTTACCCTCAGGGATGCGTATGATTCTTATATTTGGCCATTTTAGATAATCCCATATTTCTCATAGACTTTGTTTGTTCCTCTTGATTCTTTGTTCTTTTCTTTTGACTGGATTAGTTTGAAAGAGTTGTCTTCAAGCTCTGAAATTCTTTATTCTGCCTGGTCTAGTCTATTCTTAAAGCTGACTGTGCCAGGGGAGAAGTGTGCTGGTCCTGAGTTGCCCATGGAGTACTTAAGCACTCTTTGATGTCCCTCTGCTTTGGGATATGCCCTACTTTGCTCTGATGGAGCAGCCATGCGAGCAGCACTGAGGAGGGCTGATGGGCAGGGATCTCACAGACTGATCACCCCTTGGTCTGCTGCAGGTCTTTGAGGGGAAAGATTTGTCCCCACTCTCTGTGGAAGTCTCAATGTGATGGGTGCACCAACAGAGGGGAAACAGCTGCTTAGGGGACGCTTAGCTCAATTGTCCCACTCGGCAACAGTGAGAGGGGAGAGGCAGTTGAGGGCTGGGGGAGGAAAAGAGTCTGAATGGACTCTGGTCATCTCGTCCCTGTCTCTGGAAGGCAGCCCACCTGAATGTCCAAACTTTGGGGTCACACAGATCTCAGGGTTCCACTGGCCCCTGTGGCTCCTGCAGTCTGAGCTGGACTTGGGAAATGTTTGTGTGGGAACACATGAGATGAAAACTGAGGGGCTGAAGCTCCCTGGGGAGGACAAAGGCACACAGCGGGTGGGGAAGCAATATGGCGCATGCCATCTCAGCTTGGGTTGGTGGTGATAGGAAGTTACCCTAAGGGGGCTGGAAGCCTGGTGCTTTGCCATCAAGAAGCTCCCCGTTCACTGGTGGCAGCAGTTTTTGGGCTCTTGGGGGTAGAAAGGCTCTCTTGCAGCTGAGGAACCTGCTGACTGACAGAGATGTGAGGGAGGGAGAAACAAAACCCCCACCTACCCTTTTTGCTGGACTCCAAGCCTCTTAGGGGTTGATCTTTGCCGATATCTTGCTCCATCTTCTTCTTCTCCACAACTTCTTCCCATGGAATCTTTGGTAGATTCTGGCATTTTTTCTCTCAGAATTACAACCAATATATATATATTTTTTAATCTAAAACTTTTCCTTCTTTCTGAGGTGATCTGACAGCTGATGTCTCTGGTCAGCCATCTTCCTCTTCCTCTCTGATGATGCTCTCAAAACTGAACTTTTCTATAGCAGCTGAATTGTATTACCCTAGACCCCAGCAGTACCTTTCAAATGTCCATGTATATCAGAGTCCTTACTTGGACAGCTAATAAATCATAAAATGGCTGAAATTCATTTAAGGAAAGAGTGTGGACCTCTATTTTTGCCATATTGCCTAGATGACTCTAATACCAAAGTTTTAGAACCACTACTTTGGAACCTACTTCACATCTGACAGAGAAAATGGAAAATAAATGTGCGTGGTGTGTCTGAAATTATTAAAGGACAACTAAGGGACTCTAAACCTGCAGAGCTGTAAGGAAAGGAATTCTATTAAGTATAAAGGTAACTCTCAGGAATTGTGATGTTTGGTGGAAGCAAAATGCCCAAGTGTGGAGAGTTAGGAAATCCCCCTGGAGGGAGAGGAAAACATGATATATGAGATTCTGTTGGGATGTTGAGAAGGGCAGGTTCTCTAAGAAGGGGACATGAGGATACAAAGAAGTAAAATTGCAAAGAATTCTTGGTGTTTCTAGAACAGAAGCTGTGCGTGTAAAATCGATTGTCCTGGTATAGTTGGGGAAACTGATTATATGGGCCTGGAGGTACTCCATGCTGAAGGTAATGAGAGCTTGTCAAGGGGTGGTGGCGGTTGTAGTGGAGACAAGTAAAGGGACTGGAAATATAATAAGAACAAAAGAGTATACATTTGATTGTTTTTCAGAATTGATTTTTTCTCAGAAGATGACTCAAAATTCTAATAACCAACTACTTTTTGGATATTAGTGACCAAAATTGTACATTATTGTCTCACTTTCTGTAGTATGCTCAAGAGTCTTGGAGCTGAAAAAAAATTTCTTGTTTTCTCAAAAGAAAAAAAAAGGAGAATTCAAGAGTCTTTGAGCTAGGAAAAACCAAAGCAAAACAAAAAACATCCAGCCTCATGTCTAAAGGATCTGATTGGTCCCCAAAGTACTCATACTGCAAAAGCTTAGAAAAATTTGCACACGCAGTTTCTTAAAACCCAACAGCCAGGGTAGTGGCGCATAACTCTCCAGCTATGAACTGAGATTCGAGACCAATACCTCTTACTATAACTAGTCTTCCCTGGCCTTGGATCACAAGGTCTTAACAGTTCTGTTCTTTGAATATTGACCATGGGCAATAATGTTCTAGTGTGCTGTTTACAACTTACAACATATTTTAACTCACATTATCACGTTTATTTTTTAAATAATTCTTCATTGTTGAGTAAGATAAACTTCATATTCTTCAAGTTGACTTGCCACACAGAGAGTAAAATGTAAAGTGAGGGTTTGATCCCAGGTGTTTTGATACAAATGCTTTATTCTTTCCTCTTTCTCCCCAGCTTTTTTCATGTCCTTTGAAGTAGATGTCTAATAGATGTTGGAATCACAATATTACAATTTTTTAATGTAGAACTTACAGATGTGTATTCATTTCTGCTTCAGAGGTAGGGAGACCGTCACCCTGAGAATTGTGGTGGTTTAACCAAAGTTGAAAGACAAATTAACAAGTAGCAGATCCACTGCTGATTCCCTTGTTATTCTGTGAAACTAAAGCCCTTCCTTTCTCATATCCTAGCAATTAATCTCTATGCCAATTCCATTTAATGATCCTTATCACCCTTCCCAGAGCTTCCCTGCTTGGAGCCTGGGCCTCTGGGATTGCACCACTGGTTGCAGTGGATCGCCCTTGCATTCTTGTCTTCCCAGGCCCTGGAAATTTAGGAGCAGAGCAGCATAATTTGTCAGCTCTTTGTGATTTCTGTCTGACATATTTCCATTGCCAATATAGCTACCTTTGGTAAAGCTGTATTTAGTGTAGCAAAGAAATATGTTGTTTTAAAAGAATTTTGTGCCTTTATGGAATTTTTATGGCAAATTAGGGGTTTTTTTGGCTTCTAATCATCATATGATAAGAGATAATATATTTCCTTTTTGAAATGCAGAGAATTTCTTTATGGCTACTTTATTTCATTGCTTGAATTTAAAGTGCGTGTTTGCTTAATGGAAATATAAACTATAGGTGAATAATCCTTTTCTGTAATTTGGTTCCCTTTAGTGATATTATCTCATCTTTAAAAATGAAAGCTGAATGAGACTTTGCAGAATCAGTCATAGTGTCATGAAATCTGTAGCCAATATGTGGCAAAAGGTCCAAGTGCTCACTTGTTAATCACCAGGCTTTCTGATTAACTAAATACTTACTGTCAAAGAATAATATGTGGTTCTTTAATTCTTAGATTTCACCCAATAAGCCTATTTTCCTTATTCAATAGTTGTTTTCTCTTAGAATCTAGGGAAATCATAATCATCCTATCACTCTCTTCTAGTCTCCAATGCTTTTCTAAAGTTCTTCTCTATAAATTATGTATGCAAAAGGTTTCCATTTATATATGGAGATTTTGATCTGTTCTTGACATGGTCTAATAAACATAGAAGTTATTTGTTAATTTAAAAGGGGATGATGTCTTCAAACATTTGGAAACTAAACAACATACTTCTAAATAATCCATGGGCCAAAGAGGAAAGCTCAAGGGAATTATAAAGTATTGAACTGAATGAAAATAAAAATGCATCATATCTAAATTTGTGGGATACAACTAAAGCAGTTCTGAAAGGAAAATTTATGGCACTAAATGCATACATTAGAAAAATAGACAAATCCCAAACTGCAATCTAATTTCCCAGCTAAAGAACCTAGAAAAAAAAGAGGGAGTGGGAAATAAAATCAAAGCAAACAGAGTGACATAATAAAGATAATAACAAAAAGCAATGAAATTTAAAAGAACCAAATATTGGAGAAAATCAGTGAAACAAAGGGCTGGCTCTTTGGAATGATCAATAAAATTAGCAGTTTTCTAACAAGACTTACACAGAAAAAGAGCAATAAGACACAAATTGCCATATGAGGAATAAAGCCAGCTATATCTTTATATACCATGCAGACATTAAAACGATGATAAGGGAATACACGAACAACTCTATGCATGTATTTGACAATTTAAATGAAATGGAACAAATCTTCAAGAAACACAGACTACCAACACTAGCCCATGATTAAATATTAATAGATAACCTCAATACTCCTACAAATAATAAGGAAATTGAACTATAGTTAGAAACCTTTCAAAAAGAAATTTATAATCTTAGTTTCACCAGAGAATTCTATAGAATGTTTAAAGATGAATTTACAACAGTCCTACATAATCTCTCCTTTTTGTGCAGAAATTAAAAGGAAGGACATACTTCTCAACTCATTTTATGAGGCCTTATTACCTAGATACCAACTCAAATAAAGGTAGTATAAGAAAATAAAACTACAGATCAATATCCCTCATTAATACAGGTGTGAAAACCCTCCAAAAATGATCAAATAAAATCCAGAAGTATATAAAGAGAATGATTTCCTATGACCTGCTGGAAAATTTATTCTGAGAATGCAAGGTTAGTTCAATTTTTTAAAATCAATTAATGTTATCGAATACATTACCTGTCTAAAGAAGAAAAATTGCATGATTATGTCAATTGATTTAGAAAAAAACACATTTGAAAAATTTCAATACTTGTTCATGATAAAAAAGTATATGAATAGAAGTGAACTTCTTCAATCTGAAAATAGGAGATGCATGAAAACCTACAGCTATTATACTTAGCAGTGGAGTACAGCATGCTTTCCCCCTAAGATTGGAATAAGGAAAAGATATTCACTCTTACTAGTGCTATTCAGCTTTGTAACAGAAGCTCTAGCTAGGGCAATAAGACAAGAAAAAATAATAAAAGTCAAACAAATTAAAAAAGCAGAAACAATACTATTGCAGGGGACACGATTGTCTATGTAGAAAATCTCGAGGAATCTACAAACAGTAGTGAGCCTAGTAAAGTCATTGTATACAAGATCAACACACAAAATTAGTCATATTTCTATGTATAAATGAACAATTGGAAACAAAATTTTTTTAAAATAATAGCTTTAACAAAAATATTTAGGTATAAATCTAGCAAAATATACATCGCATCTGTATGCTGAAAATGATAAAAATACCTATGAAAGGAGTTACAGAAACCCCAAATAAATAGAAAGACAGACAGACCATGTTTGTAGATTAGAAGACTCAACATGATAAAGATAGTAACTGCTTCCCAAATTGATCTATTGGGTCTATTACCATTCTAGTAAAATCCTAACAGGAACTTTTAGAGGTGTTGATTCTAAGATGTATATGGAAAAGCAAAGTAACTGGAGTAGCTAAAAAAAATTTTAAAAGATTAATTTGAGTGTTAAGAGAATGAAAAGACAAGTTACAGACTGTGAGGTAATGTTTGCAAATCACCTACTCAGCAAAGGAGTTGTTTGTATCCACTACACATAAAGAACTATCAAAACTCACCTCTAAAAAAAACAAACAACCCAACTAAATAATGAGCAATGGACGTGAACAAACACCTCATCGAAAAGGATATGTGATGGCAGAATAAACACAGCATGAAGCCTGAACGTGAAAAGGTATTTAAAACCATTTGACATTAAGGAAAATATAAAGTGAAACATATACTGATCATATGACCCAGCAAGCCACCTTTTAGGTACAGTATTTTCCTTAGAGGAATAAAAACTTATGTTTCCACAGAAAATTGTAAGTGAATAGTTATAGCAGCTCTATTCATAGTTGCCCCAAACTCTAAACTGCCCACTATCCTTCAACTATTGAAAGGATAAACAAAGTCTGGTTCCAAACAATGGAATATTAATCAGCAGTAAAGAGAAATGAATTGCTAATATACTCAACCACTTGAATGACTCTCAGAGGCATTATGCTGGTTGAAATAAGCCATACTCAAAAATTTCATATAGTATAGTTCCATTTATGTGCTATTCATGATAAAACTATATGTGGAATAGATGAGATCAGTGGTTGCCAGTGAGAGAGGGATATGTCACAAAGGGACACACAAGGGAGTTTATTTAGGCGGATGGCGGACATGTTCTGTGTCCTGATTGTGGTGGTGGTTTCACAAATTGGAACATGTATTGTACACAGAATTGTACATACAAAAAGTTAATTTTACTGTATATTTGAAAAATAAAGTTTTAAAAATATCAAGCCTAAAAGTAAGGGAGAAGGTGGAATTGTGGTGACAGATACATAAATACTTATTCTGTAGAGATACTTATTTTGTATATTCTATAGAGATACTGTTTCTATAGCGATGATAAGGATGCTTGGGGAGAGAAACTCACAATAAGCAATTTCGAAATTTCTTCTTTAGATTTACAAAAATAGTATACTCTATTGTGTGTATACACCTATATGTACACACATTTGTACGCTTATATGTTTATGTTAGTATATATATTTATAGTTGAATTACAGTTGATGGAAATGGCAGGTAACCCTCACAATTAAAAATTTTATAATCAGTATCATCTAAAAAAATCTCATAATAATTATGATCACATGCTCCATAAATTGATTTGGCCTATATGCTCTTTTCTAGGAACCTTTCCATGGCAAAAAATGCACTAATATCACATAATAAACAATCATATAACAATTCTGTACTAATCAAAAAGGACACAACAAATAGGAAGTACTGTAGAAAGAATAGTAACTGGTTTTGAATTGTACTTCTATGTAAATACACAAGCAGTTCTTTACTGATGTCTATCTTAAATATTTGATTAACCTAATTTAATAAGTATACTGTTATTAGATATTCTCTCAGAACAGTTGGTTGGAAATGAATTGTTTATTAAAAGGTAAATTAATTTATGTTCCAGTGGTAGTATTATGTTTTTATTGTTATCAGTTACTATTATTAAATTGCCATTTATTACATAGAGTGCATACTGTGCATTAGTATATACTGTGTGTATAACAGCTGCCTTTGACAATAAGGAGGCTCAGGGAGATCATTAAAGATTAAGTGAGATACTATACATGGGTAGGATAGACAGCATGCCTAGTACAGAAGCAATCCATGTGTTTTTCTTCTCTTCCTTCCCTCATCCATCTACTTAAAATGTTCTTTAGTCCTGTGTTGTCCCATGTTTTCTTTGAGGGTATCTCACCTTGAAACAGGACATATTGAAAGACCCATGAATTAGGAGATTGGAAAGAGGGTACTACCTATATTCTTTGAAGTTCTGGTTTCTTCAGTGTGAGAATCAGACTTTATTATTCTGTTGTAATAAAAGGTACATTCACAGTGATATCCAGTCCAAGACACTGCAGGATACAGGTGTTCATGCATTCAATTTAACTGAGAACATTTGGAGCATCTTATTTATTTTAAATTGATAAATAAAATTATACATATTATGAGGCACATGATGCTTTGATGTGTGTGTGTGTTTGTATATGTGTGTGTATAATGGAATGATTAAATCAATCTAATTAACCTATCCAGCATCCCCACATACTTACCATTTTTTAGTGGTAAGAACTTTTATATTTATATTCAGAAATTAACATTGTACAGTTACTTGTTTTGGCTTCTTATGTTATCTAGGGAAGAAAAATTAGAATGCATAGTAAAAATCTGGAGATACCAGGCGGTTATCAGTGTTGTAGATTAATGGGTAGAAAGGGAGAGGGAGAGAAAGGCCATGATGTTATTTTGTAAAGCATTTATAATTTTACATGCATAGGTTTATTAAGGGGGCTGTATTAATATTTTTGCAAGCATTCTGATGGTGCAGTTACTGAGTGTAAGCTCTTTGTCACTGGTTCCATGCTTTCGTTAGTTCTTTTTTTCTTAGCATTTTACCTTAAGCTATTCCCTCTTATTCCCCCCCCACGTCTCACCTGTCTCTCCCACAAAAGATTATTTTTTCTTGGCCTTAGTCTCTTTGACCTCTGTCATGAGATTGACATTTTTTAAAATTCAAGTTTGTTTCAGGATATATTGAGTATTTGACATATAATATACACACAATAAATCTCAATTATTTTGGCTTATAATTCGGTGAGTTTTGACAAATATGTGCTCTCATGTGATCACGGCCGAAAGGGAGATATAAAACAGTTCCATCATCCCTTCAAAATCCCTGCTGCCCCCTTGTGTCAACCTCCTCGCCTCTACCCGCCTTGGTGACCCCAGCTGATTTCTGTCCCTGTAACATTGTCTTTTTTAGAATATCGTATAAATGGAATCATACTGCATATAGTCTTTTGTATCTGGCTTATTTCACTCAGCATAATGCATTTGAGGTTCAGCTATGTTGTATCATACATCAATAGTGCATTAAAAAATTACCGAGTAGTATTCATTGTGTGGCTTTATCACAATTTGTTTATGCATTCACCAGTTAATAGAATTTTATATGGTTTCCAATTATTGGGTGTTATGAATAAATTTAATATAAACATTTGCTTGTAGATATCAAGCGTGTTTGTTTCTAAGGTAAACGTCTAGAAATGAGATATACATTTTTAAGTATATGCTGAACTTTTTAAAAACCACCAAACTCTTTTCCAAAATTGCTATGGCACTTTTTCATTCTCCACTCCTCTAAGTATAAGGGTTCCAGTTTCTCCCCATCCTTGTCAGCACTGTGTAGTTTCAATATATTTTTGTTTTATCAGTTTAGTGGATGGGTAGTGGGTTTTTATTCTGATTTTGCTTTGAGTGAGATTCTCTAATTGATACTGATGCTGAAAATATTTTTGTGTTCTATTTTCCAACTATATATTCTTGGGTGAAGTGTCTCTTTAAATTTTTTAAATTGGATTGTTCTGCTTCTTGGAGTACTAAGGTTTCTCCCCACCCATCTCCTGGATATAAGTCCTTTATCAGATATGTGCTTTGTAGATCTCTTCACCCAGTCTGTAGCTTGTCTTTTCATCTTTTGGATGATATATTTCAAAGAGCAGAAATTTTATCTTTTAATGAAGTTCTGTTTTTAAAGTTTTTCTTTGATGACTTATGCCTTTTGTGTCATATGTATGAAGTGTTTGGCTAACTCTTATATTTTCTTCTAGAACTTTTACATGTTAAGTCTTACATTAGATCTGTGTTTTTCTAAGTTGATTTTTTTGTATGTGTTGTGAAGTTCTTTTTATGTGTATGTCCAAAAATAAGTCTAGTTGTTCTAGCATCAGTTATTGGGAAGACTTTCCTTTCTCTAGGGAATTACACTGACGTAATTGTTAAAATGCAACAGACCCGCATTTATTTTTTATTTTACTTTTTTTAGATTAAAAATAACTTTTTCTTTTTTCTTTTAAAATTTTTTTATTTTTTGAAAAAATTTTAAATTAACACATAATAATTGTACATATTCACGAGGTTCATAGTGATGTTGTAAAACTATAATGTACAGTGATTAGATCAGGGTAATTAGCATATCCATCTAAAGCATTTATCATTTCTTTGTTTTGGGAACATCCAATATCCTCCTTCTAGCAATTTGAACCTATGTATTATTGTTTACTGTAGTCATCCTACAGTGCTGTAGAACACTAGAACTTATTCCTTATATCCAGCTGTAATTTTCTGTCCTTTGACAAATCTTTTCCTATCCCTTCTTCTTCTTAACTTTTTCAGATTTTCGTATCCTCTGTTTGATTTTTTATTTCTATGAAATAAACTTTTTTAATTTAAATTTTTTTAACTTCCATGTATGAGTAAGAACATATGGTGTTTAACTTTTTGTTCCTGGCTTATATCACTTAACATATGTCCTCCAGTTCCATCCATGTTGCCACAAATGATAGGATCTCAGTCTTTATCATGGCTGAATAGTATTCCATTGTGTATATATACTGCATATTCTTTATCCATTCATCTGTTGTGGGACACCTGGGTTGGTTTCACATCTTGGCTACTGTGAATACTGCTGCAGTAAACATGGAGGTACAGATATCTGTCTGATATACTGATTTCCTTTCCTTTGGATAAATGCCCAGTAGTGAGATTGTTGAATTATATGGTAGTTCTATTGGTAGTTTTTTGAGGAACCTCCCTACTGTTCTCCATAGTGGCTGTACTAGTTACATCGCCCCCAACAGTGTATAAGAGTTTCATTTTCTCTGAACTCTTGCCAGAATTTCTCATTTTTTTGTCTTGATAATAGGCATCCTAACTAGGGTGAGATGGTAACTCACTGTGGTTTTGATTTGCATTTCTGTGATGATTAGTGATTTGGGGAATTTTTTCATTTATTTGTTGTCCATCCATATATTTTCTTTTGAGAAATGTCTGTTCAGATCATTTGCATGTTTTTAAATCAGATTGCTTATTTTCATTGCTGTTGAGATGTTTGAGTTCCCTGTATGTTCTGAAAGTTAATCCCCTGTCTAATGAATAGTTTGTAAATATTTCCTTCCATTCTTTATGTTGTCTTTTCACTCTGTTTTCATTGCTATGCAGAAGCTTTTTTGTTTGATATAAACCCGTTTGTTTATTTTTGCTTTTGTTGTGTGTGCTTTTGAATTCTTACTCATACACGCTTTTCCCAGACCAGTGTCTTCAAGTGTTTCCTTTACATTTTCTTCTAGTAGTTTTATTGTTTTGGGCCTTACCTTTAGGTCTTTGATCCATTTTTAATTGATTTTTTTATAGGATGAGAGGCGGGGGTCTAGTTTCATTCTTCTGCATGTGGATATCCAGTTTTCCCAAAACCATTTATTGAAGAAGTGTCCTTTCCCCTGTTTTTGGTGTCTTTGTCAAAAATCAGTTGGCTGTAGATATATGGATTAATTTCTAGATTCTCTATTCTGTTCTACTGATCTATGTGTCTGTTTTTAATACCAGTACAATGCTGTTTTGGTTAATATAGCTTTGTAGTATATTTTGAAGTGTGGTAGTGTGATGCCTCCAGCTTTTGTTCTTTTTGCTCAGGATTGTTTAAGCTGTGTCAAAATGCTATTGATATTTGCATGTTGATTTTGTATATTGCAACTTCACTGAATTTTTTTTAACAGTTCTAAGAGTTTTTTGGTAGAGTTTTTAGATTTTTCTGTATATAACATCATGCTTTTTTTCTTGGTAACAGGGACAACTGGACTTCCTCCTTTCCAATTTGGATGTGTTTTATTTCTTTCTCCTGCCTGATTGTTCTGAATAGGAATTCCAGTACTATATCGAATATGATTGGTGAAAGTGGGCATCTTTGTATTGTTCCAGTTCTTCGAGGAAAGGCTTTCAGCTTTTCCCCATTCAGTATGATTTTAGCTATGGGTTTCTCATATATATCTTTTATTAAGTTGAGGTACTTTCCTTCTATACCTAATTTATTTATAGTTTTTATCATGAGTGGATGTTGTGTTTTATCAAATGCATTTTCTGCATCTATTGAGATGATCATATGGCTTTGTCCTTCATTCTGTTGGTGTGATGTATCATGTTTATTGATTTACATATTTTAAACCATCCTTGCATTCCTGGGATAGATCCTACTTGATCATGGTGTGTTGTCTTTTTGATAAGTTGTTGAATTTGGTTTATCAATATTTTGTTGAGGATTTTTCAGTCCATTTGTCGTGGCCCGATTACAGGATGGGGGAGGAACACAGAACATAAAGAACGACACAGACACACATAAAGACTTCACATGACTCGAGTGCCCAATGCACCAGCCGTTTTTTATTTATACCCCTCAGACCCAGGGTTAGTTCCTTGTACGTGAGCATCTGAGCATAGCAGCGATAACTGTCAACTTTGGAGTTACCTCACAAGGGAACAATTTCCCATGATCTCAGACCTCAAAACATTTACTTGAGACACCAGCGCCAGATATAATTCAAAGACCAAGGCCGAAGTAAGCAGCAATAAACAGTGCAGCCATCAGAAGAACTTCTTGTGCTCTCTCCCAGTCAGCGGCAGGCCCCCATGGTTGTGCCTGTCTTAGGTCGTCCCCGCCGTGGGAGATCTTACCCGTCTTTGGCCACCAACCATCTTACGGGGCCATACCTTGGGAATATTCTTCTTATCTTTATGGCCTCCAGACTCCCATCAGGGGGCCCACCGTGTGGGAGCTGGGCAGCATATGCTTACGTGCAGAAACTCAGGCCTCTTGTCATGTGTCAAGGCTGTAACTGTGTCTGAAGAGAATACTGGTTATTGCTGCATCATGCAGCACACGTGCATTACAGGCTATAGTGAATGATTAGTATAAGGAAAGTAATTTCCAGAATCAGTTTCCTACACCATTCATTAGGGATATTGGACTTTAATTTTCTTGTTTTGTTTTGTCATCGTCTGATTTTGTTACTGAGGTTATGCTGGCCCAATAAAATGTGTTAAGAAGAATTTCCTCTACTTTAAATTTTTGAAATAGTTTGAGAAGAATTGATATAAATTCTTCTTTAAGGGTTCTGTAGAATTCAGTGGTAAAGTCACCCATTCCTTGACTTTTCTTTTTTGGGGAGAGTTTTACTCCTGATTTGATCACATTACTGGGTGTTAGTTTTTTTTTTTTCTTACTGGTTCAATCCTGGTAAGTTGTATGTGTCCAGGAATTTATTCATTAACTCCAGGGTTTTGAATTTATTGATTTATAGTTGTTCATAGTGGTCTCTATTGTCTATAAATCCTTTGTATTTCTGTGGTATTCATTGTTACATCTCCTTTTTCATTTCTTATTTGATTTGGATCTCTCTCTCTCTCTCTCTCTCTCTCTCTCTCTCTCTTGCTAGTCTAGTTAATGGTTTATTGATTTGATTTATCTTTCCAAAAAACTAACTTTTTGTTTTGCAGATATTTCAGTTTCTGTCTCAATTTTTTAAATTTTATGCTCTGATCTTTATCATTTTTCCCTTATACTAATTTTAGTTTGCCTTGTTTTTGCTTTTCTAGTTCTTCAGATGCATCATTGGGTTGTTTATTTGAAATCTTTTTAATATTTTGGTGTAGGCATTTATTGTTATAAAGTTACCTCTAAATATTACTTTTACTGTGTACCATAAGTTTTGTTATGTTGTGTTTTCATTTTATTTGTTTCAAGGAATTTTAAAATCTCATTCTTAATTTCTTCCCTTACTCATGAGTTTTTCAGGAGCATGTTGTTTGATTTCTATGTATTTGTATAGGTTTGAATGGTCCTATTGTTATTGATTTCTACTTTTCTTCCATTATATTCAGATAAGATACATGATATGATTTTTTAAAATAATTTTTTGAGACTTGTTTTCTGTCCTAACACATGGTCAGTACTGAATAATGTTCAATGGGATTAAAAGAGTGTGTATTCAGCAGCTGAAATGTTCTATAAATCTGTTAGGTCCATTTGGTCTATGATGAAGTTTAAATCCAATATTTCTTTCTTGATTTTCTATCTAGCTGATTTTCCCAGTGTTGAGAGTGGGGTGTTGAAGTCCTCAACTGTTATTGTATTGGTATCTATCTCTCTCTTTAGATATTATAGTAGTAGGTTTATATATCTGGCTGCTCCAGTTTTGGGTACATATAATAATCTCTTGTTACAATTATAATTATAATAATCTCTTGTTGAATTAATCCCTTTGTTATTATATAACATCCTTGTTTGTTTCTTTTTATCGCTTTTCACTTGAAGTTGGTTTTTTCTGATGTAAATGTACACATTTCTGCTTGCTTTTGGATTTCATTTGCTTGGAGTACATTTTTCCATCCCTTTATTGTCATTCAGCCTGTTTCTTGTAGATGAGGCAAGGTTCTTGTAGATGACACACAGTTGAGTCTTATTTTATTTATCCATTCAGCCAGTCTGTATCTTTTAAATGGGACTTTAATTCATTTACATTCAAGGTTATTATTGATAGGTGATGATTTACTCTTGTCGTTTTGTTGATTGTATTGTTTTGTATATCTTTTGTTCCTTACTTCTTCTCTTACTGTTTATTTTTGTGATTCGGTGATTTTTTGTAGTGATAAAGTTTGATTCTTTTTCTCTTTCTGGTGCCACATGACTGTGACCCCATTTATGAGTAGATGTATTTCTGAACTATTTTTCCCCTTCATTCTATATATCTAATCTTGTGTCAAAAAGACACATACTTGATTACTCAGCTTCATATACTGTCTCGGATGAGGCAGTGTAAGTCCTCTAACTTCGTCCTTTTTTTTTAATATTCTAGCTCTCTCTTTTTACTGTACAAAACTTAGTATAAGCTTATTAATTTGTACAGAAATGCATGATGGAATTTTGATTAAGATTGCATTAAATTGAAATATCAGAAATTTAGAGTGAATAGACATCTTGATAATATTCAATCTTCCACTCCAATAAACACACAAACATATATACATATACACTTTCCTTTAATTTCTTGCATCATTGTTTTATAATTTCCACTAAACAAATCTACCAGATTTTTTATGATTTATTCCTATGTATCTCATAAACTTTGATACTATGAATAGTATTGTTTTATTTTAATTTCCAGTGATTTATTGCAACTATGTATTTTAAACATAGATTTTTTTTTATATTGAACTTCTGTCCTGCAAATTCCCTAAGGTAACATCTTAGTTATAGTAACTTTTTATAAATTGTACATCAACAGTTATGTTGTTGTGAGTAATTACTGTTTTATTTCTTTCTTCCCAAACAGTGTATTTTTTTATTTACTTTTCTTCTTTTATTGTACAGGGTAGAATGTCCAATACAATGTTAAATAAAAGTTCTGAGACTGCACTTCCTTGCTATATATCCACTCATAGGTGTCATTACTCAGAATATTTTCCTATATCCCCTTTGTCAGGATGAGATCATTCCCTATTATTCCTAGTTTGTGGAGAGTTTGTATTATAATATTGAATTTGGTCAACTGTTTTTTTCCTCATCTATTGAAATGATCATATTTTATTTTTTATATGTTTGTCTCTGGATATTATCAATTATATTTATTGACTTTTGAATATTGAACAGTTATTGCATCCTGAGATGGTCCACAATTAGTCATAATATATTATCCTTAGTATATATTTCTGTATTCAATATGCTAATTATGTGATAAGGTTTATTTATTATCTTGATTTACAATTTTGGACTATAGTTTTTTGTAATGTCTATATCTGAGTTTTGGTATCAGAGTAGAGGTTGTCTAATAAAATGATTTGGGAAGTGTTTCACTATTTTCTGTATTTTGGCAAATATTATATACAATTGGTAGAATTTCTTCTTAAATATTTGGTAGTTTCAGCATTGAAGCAAACTGGGTATTTTCTTTGTATGAAGGGTTTCTGATGCTTTCTTTAGATGAAGGATTGTAACTCTGAATTCAGTTTTCTGAGAGAAGGAGAGAGAGATTCTTGTTATGTAATTCTTCTTGAGTAAGCTGTAGAAGTTTGTGTCTCTCAAGGAGTTTGCAGTTTCATCTATGTTATCAAAAGTAACTGCAATAAAATTAATATTTCCTTATTTTTCTTGTATTGTCTTCAGTATCTGTTGTGATACATGTTTCTACCTTTTCAGTATTAATCATAGTTCTTCTTGTGTGATAGTTTCTGTGTGATAGTTTAAATACTTGCATTATTTCTGAATCTGACTGACTGATCACTTTATTTCTTGACAGTTTTTTTTCTTTTTCTTTCTTGGAAAAACAGTAAAGTCGAAGGTAACAAGGTAAGTACTACATGCTTTGAGAAATGGGAAGTCTCTAACAGGCTGTTACTCTTGAGGAATAATCAGTGATCAGTAGTAGCTGGGTTGGGTTTTGTTTTTGCTGTTATTATCCTCATGCACTATAGGCTCAAATTTCCCCAATGACTGACTGCTATGACCCTTTGTGTCTGTTAAGGTGACCTGTTCTGTCTGGGGTGACAGAGGATTGTTCTCCCTTCTCTTACTCTGTTCTCAGCCTTCCATAGTCCCTGATCACCTGCGCCACAGGTGATGCTCCTTCTCCATGCTCTTGTCCTTCCTTGGAAGTAGTGTATTGTGCTTGTCATTCAGTGATAGACACGGTAGGGATAAGAAAGATTCTGCAAGTCTAGTTTTAGTTTTACATAATAACTTCTCCTGGGTCTAAGATCTTTTCAGCATCTCTGCTTCTCTGATGCATAACAACTAAAGTCTGCCTTGTATCTCTACTTTCTTTTGCGCAGGAGTTTCCTGCACCTCCCTTAATGGTAGCTGCCCTCTGCTTTGTGAGAATTCAGAGCCCTAGAGATTTCCTTTCCCCTCCAGCAGAGGCTGATTGCTTTTGCTTCTACCCTCAACTCCGAAGCAGCAGATATTTTCCTGCATCCTTCCTGGTGGTGAGTTGGAGGGTTTGTTCCCCTCCTTCCTCAAGAGACTCTTTGTGATTCCACCACTGCCACTACTATCTCCTCCATCAGGCATGGAGTAAAAGTATTTACTGACCCTCCTGTAGTACCTTTGCTTTCAATGGCAAAGGTCTGGAGAAGAGAGCTGCATTTGATACCTTGATTGCATTTTTAACTGTGGTACTATGGACATTTATGAAATGACTTCTCCTTAGCAGATACAATGTTTATGTATAACTCACTTCTTTTAATGCTGGATGGATACTGAGGGACTGGTGACAAGAACATCTGTCTAATAATTTTTCAAACATTTAAATTTTTTATCAGTATTTATATTGAGACTTGCATTGAGCCTTTCCCTGAATGTCACTCCTAATTTCTCCTAAAAATTTTATTTTTAAAGTACCGTTGCACAGTATGTTACTAGCTTGTCACTTAATGGCCTATAAACCTTTTATAAATTATCATGAATAAAAACTTTTCCCTAAATTCACTAATGTGAGAAATTGCCTTATGAAATATATAACATCAATTTGGTTCATGAAAATAAGTTCTATAACAGCTAAAAATTCAATTGTTTTATAATGATGATATTTACACTTTCATCATTATTCTATTCAACAATGAAAATATTCTCAGTGATTAATAATTTGGGCTGGCCTCTAGTATGTTTCTGTAACCGTGGCTGTAACACTTTCAGAGTCAAGCTAAAAATTAAATAATGAGACATTTTCTTTGAAAATATTTGAGAACAAATTTGAGTCAATAAAATTCCTGATTAACTGTAATAATCCTCCCAATGAACACCCAGCACAAATCCAAAAACAGAGTAATCAGTAATTGGAAAAAATTGCATGCATCATTAGTTGTTCTACTTAATTTGATCTTTTCATCAGCTTTCTGGAGGGCACTAAGTGTGTCAGAGCTTGAAATCTTCACCATGTGTCGCTCTTTAATGCTTCTCATTATATTCAGTGTTTTACTTCTGAACATAATTATCATTATTGTGGAATATATATTTGAATTGTTGACATGAATATTAAAATTATGCACAGATATGGATTCAAGGAAATTAGAAGTATGTATAGATGTTCAATGGTTAGAAGAATCGAATTATTTTAACATAGGCAACTGAATATTTTAGTTATCCATTGTTACATAACAGAAATACTTCAGAACTTAGTGGTTTTCAGCCACTTATAGTCATCATCTTATGGTTTCTGTGTGTCAGGAATCTGGGCATGGCTTAGACGGATCCTCTGTTTCATGGTCTCTCACAAGGCCTCAGTCAAGGTCTGCAGTCTGTCTGAGGGCTGGACTGGGAAAGGATCCACTTCCATCCTCACTCGGTGGTTAGCAGCTTTGAGTTCCTCCTAGGTTATTGGGCTGACGTCTTCATATCCTCTCTGAGTGTTGGCTGGAGACTTCCCTCAGTTCTTTGCCATGCTGTCCTGCAGTATGGCAACTTGTTTCATCAAAGTGTGCAAGCCAGAAAGCACTAGAGAGAGTCTGCTCTCAATACGGAAGTAACAGTGTGTTATAACCTAATCATGGAAATGATATGCCCTCAATGTTGTTGTGTTATTGGTTACAGAGAAGTTATTCAAGGAAAAGGTCTTACACAAGGCCATGAATACCAGGATGTAGGGATCATTTCGGGCCAACTTTGAGAGTACCTTTCACATTGAAATATTCATTTGTTATATGAACCAAGTACTGTGTGAATATTTCGTTAGAGTAACTAAAATTCTTTATCTTAGAATTAAACTACTTTGAAGAATTTTAAACTCATGCACTATTCATTTTTTTTATTATGTCACTAAAATTTCTTTTCAACCAAAGATATTATTGTACCATGATTTATGACAACCCTTCAAAACGACAGTGTTAGAAATACAGACCAAAAGCCTGTTGTTGAGAAGTTAATGGAAGAAATATAACATGGGGATTAGGATATGATTTTATTCAAATTCTTGTCCCCCCATATATTTTATATATCTGAGACTCAAGTTCTTCTTTTTAAAACAATGCCATTTCATTTGATAGTGTTTACAGTTGACATAATAAAAATAAAGCCCTTAACCTAGTACTACTACATAGTAATTACTACATAAATGAGGTTTATTATTATTATGCTTATCATTACTTAAAGAATAAGAAATCCTGTCTTGTCCTACTGTTGAAAAACTATTAACTCATTCTTAGTAGACTGAATGTGTTGTTGTTTCCTTATTTGAAGACACTTTTGCTGGTGTGATGTTTACTAGGAAATGTTTTCAATATATGAAGTATAAATTAAACTGATAAAACAATACACCTCTAAAGAAATCAGGATTTATTTAGTTTTTCTCAACTAAATAGAAATGTAAGTATTTCTAATTGATACAGCGATGTGAATTTAAATATCTCTCATATTGATTATTGGGCTATTGCCGTTGACACTTCTCCGAAGTAATTTCTTAAAGTGATTTATAATGTGGGCAGGGCCTGCCAGATGGTAAGTCTTTCTATAAAGAAGGTTGAGCAGTTAAGTTAGTGTAGAACTGATACAGGGCCCAACCAACAGGTTATTTGAAGAGATTGCACAGTTCAGGTTCAGATAAAATGTTTTTTTTTAATTTTCATAAATAATTTGAAATACATTTCTGCTATTTTATTGTGAAAACTTTAAAGCTACAGAAATATTGAAAGAATTTTACAATGACCAACCATACCCCAATGTAGATTCTGCAAGTAATACTTTAATTTTTTCACATGTCAGTGCACCTTGCCATTTCTTTATTCATCCATCCATTGTTGGTGCTTTCAGGTGAAGTTGTGGAGTGAAGTACACTATACACATGATACATCTAAATACTTCAGCTTGTGTACCATCAGCTAGAACTCAGATTTATGTTTCTTTTTAGGTAAAATTTACATAAAATTACATGAATGTACTTAAGTATACCATTCAAGAAGTTATGACAAATGGATTGTAAACCTAAGTTTACATGTGATATCTTATATTTTAAAAATCCCTATTTAAATTATAGAGAATGGCCTTTTGATAGCAGGCTGACATTTGAAGAAAAATCCTATTCCCTACCAAAAATCAATATAAATTAAAGATATAAATAGAGATTTTTTATAATACATGGAAGACATTATCAGAGTATATCACGAATATTATTAGTAGTTTGACCAATGCTGTTTAGTTGTGAATTATAAATCCCTCTGAAAGCATAATTTATTATTAAGGATAATTTCTATTACCATGAAAATTCTATGATATCAGACTATTGCTAATTATCCTGTGGGATGAACTGAACCTGGCATTACTTTAAGTGTAGACATTAAGCCCCTTTTAAAACCCACATCCTGCTATGCCTAAAGTTTTGAAGAATTTATTCAACTTGTTTTAACAGATATAGAGCAAGTATTAGTGAGTTTCTTATCGACAGGAAAACTTCTATCAGAGCAACACGTTAATTTACAGACCATACAGGAAAAAAATCTGATTTGGAGCAATTCTGTTAACTATCATAAAGGAAATTCTTTACGTAGGGTAAGTGGCCAACAGAATTTCATTTCAATATAAAACTCTTTATGGGCATGTCTTAGTTTGTGAGTTGGGACTATTGTCATTATAGTAATTTACCACAGAGTTAACTATGCCTTGTGAATACAGGCTGTGCTATTAATTGGGGAGTAGAAATTTATGTAATATGGATAATATTTTACAAATATTAAAGCAATGCATTGTAAATTTTACCTGCAGAGTTCTTCCCTGGCACCATTCTCCTCCTAAGTTTGAGCTGTAAGAGTTGTACAGCCGTGTAAGGAGATGTTAGATATTGCCTACAGTAAAGAGATAGCTTTGGATCTCAAGTTGACTTTCTTGACCTTTTAACATGACAGAGTCCCCATAAATGCCATGCGATATACAGTTAGAATAGGATTTTCATGTTCCTTTACCTCCCCTATAACTGGGATTGGCACAGTAGACTATGGAGTTTCACATCTGAGTCCAAGTCACGACAGGAAGTACCGTGGAAGTCACGTTTTCTGTTCTTGAGGGTGTTGGAAAGAGAGGAGACCAATGTGGGAAAAGCAGGCAGTCAAACATGTGGCCCTCTGTCTCCTCTTCCTCCCAGAACTCCTAACAGAAGGGGATTTGAATACAGGAGAAAGCCAAAGGCTGAGGGCCTCTCAGGACTCTGCACTTAGCAGGCAGGAAAGCACTTGCTTTGCATGTCACCAAGTAAGAACAGAATCATTAACAAATCCTGAGACTTTTTTTGGACAGAGTGCAGGACTGTATTTAGCTCTCCCGTGCCACCCTGAAATCCCCCAGCAAGGAATGTCATCAGCTGCCAAGACAGGGCCCAGGAGTCTGCTGGGACTGTTCTTGGACAGTTTGCCAAGAGCATTACCATGGCCCTGGTAAAGGGGCCGTACCATCAGGGAGGCAGCAAGGTACTTTGGCCTGCATTTATCCGAACCTCCCGGGAACTGGCGGCACCTTTGGCTCAGAGTCTGCAAGGGAAGATGACTTGGCCCTGACTAACCAGAGAGGCAGAAGAGACTGTGAAAGTTCCCCACCTCTAGCTTTTTAAATTCCTTTTGAATTCCTTACTTCATCTGTCTGCAATCCTTAGTATGTCTTTGGAAAGACCCAAATAGAGAGGAAATTAGTGAACTCTTAGTTGCTGCTGCCTCACAGCCACTGAGCCTGAGCAGACGTAGATCCACATGTCTTGTTCCTGGTTCCCTATAAGCATCATGAAAGAAAATTATTGGAGGTTTTGCAGGTTTTTGTTTTTTTCATTAAGGAAATAAAAAGAGGTTTTTGTTTATTTTAAATTCAATATACCTTCTGCTCATTTGCAAAGCCTGGTTTAATATTAATGAAATATTTATTGAATTTCAACTGTGCAGATATTGTTTTAAGTAAGGTCCTCATGGAGCAATATACCGCTTTAGAACCAACAGTCTAAGGGGAAATAAAAAACATAAAGCCCATTTTTAGGCCCCTCAACAGGTTCTGAAAAGGAAAACTCATCACCCACACAGCAGCCACAATTCTCTGCTGAGGATGGTAAACCTGCTATCACCAAATGCCAAAGTTGACCATGTGTGTAACTCACACTTAATTCTTAATGTTACCTGGCGTGTGGGCTTTTTCTTTGGGATGTGTATCATGTACTCTCTTAGCAGACTCTCTAGTACATTCTTATTTTGTTAAACTTGCTTATTCTAATATTTCCTTGCCACTTTGATACAATAGGGCTTAGAAGTTGAAAACATAGATGCAGGAACCAGGCTGCCGGGTTCAAAGGACGTCCCCCGCTCACTAGCTGTGAGATCCAGACACCCTGTGACTCATGGGGCCAGTGTTCATGAACGCTACTGTATTAATGTTAAAGCCCTTACAATAATGTCTGGACACACCATGATCAATACTTTTTCATCTTTCCATTTATCTTTCCCTCCCTCCTACTTTTTAAAAATTATGGACAATTGATTTCCCTGATGTTTAATTAGTCAGCATATGTTAAAGAGCCTACCAAATTAATGACACTTCAATGCTCTGAAAGGAAACATAATGTGAGGTTTTGATATTGGATGGAGGGGAAATGAAAAAAAAAAAAACACTGTAATATATATCCTCCCATGATCAAATTTTAAATCTCATGAGAAATTTTTTGAGTGAAGTTGTACTTGAGTCTTTATTTCCCATTTCTGTATTTAGATTATGTGCTTCTTCCTAAGGATGAATTTTCTTATTGTATAATATTGTTTTTCTTAAGTGTAAAGAATGTGTTTCCTCTGCTGTTCTGCATAAGTTCTGAGCCCTGATTGAGCTGAATCACAGTATCCAGCTTCGTGAATGGACTGGAATCCTCCAGGTACCCCTGGGCCAAGGGCTGTGCCTTTCCACAGGCACTGATCCTCCTTCCCTAACCTGTGGAGACAGAGCAGGGAGACTTCTTTCAGATATAAAAGCAGTCGGATTTTAATAACTACACACAACTTTCAGGTATTAAATCGAATTTGATTCAGAATTTTCACCACAGCTGCTTGTCAAAGCCCCTTCTCTTGCTCTCCTGTCCCCTCTTCCCCTCCCCTTCCTCCTCCCTGTATCCCCTTCCCCTTCCCCTCCCTCTCCCTTTCCACTCTCCCTCCCCTCCTCCCCTCTCCTCAGCCTGATGGGTGAGGAATGCAGTCCTGTTGGTTTGTGCTCTGCTAACATAGCTCTCCCCTGCACCCCTTCTCTCCTGCACTCTGCTCTGGGCTTCTCTTGTGCTGGGGCAAGGGGAGAGGGTCTTAAAGAAAAGCAGTTCTACTAATACCGCCAGCCACAGGGCTTCCATTGTGACTGGCGTTCCAAATGCTGATTGGGACACCTCCATGTGATTTTCCAAGGTTCTACATGGCCCCCGATTTGTGTAGTTTTCATGGGTGGCGTAGTCATACAATCTTGGGATTCCCTCTCACAAACTGTTCCTATGTACAAAAGACCTCCCAAGCACATCTTATTTCTGTGGTCTTCTTGCCCCAGCAGGCAGCCCTTGGTGACTAAATCCCACCAAAAAGGCTCAAGCTCAATAAACTTTTGTGTTGTTCAGGTAGCCAGTGGGAACTTTGTGTTGGCTTACAGATCTCACCATGGGAGGGAGCAAACTTAATCTATTCTTGCCCTCTCTGCTCCCCCTGCCCAGGATGGCTGCTCCACGTTGTATATGTTTTCAGATTTCTTCAGACAGGAGGGCTCTGTGCTGGAGCACCAGGGTGGGCCCTTGCGCTCTACAGCTCAGCTGACAGCGGGGGTCGGAGACGCTGTCTCCTTGCTCATAGGCACCCCCGTGTATCTCAGTAGGTATCTTGGAGACTCCATCTGTGGCATGAGATGAGGGGGAGGAGCCTTCATCTATACTCTCCTCAAGTTAGAAGGACCAGATCCCCCACACCTCTTAGCGAGACTTGGAGTAGGCTGATGGTGACTCTTCTCAGCTACTCTCCTGAGAATGTGAATCTGTTCTGGGCTTTTGCTAAAATGCCCACACAACAAGAAGAGACGATTCCTTGTCCTGTTATACTAACAAATTGCTAGTATAAGTCCTGTCCTGTCACTTGAATGGCATACTTGATTTGACCAAATCTATCGCCACTGCTTTTATGTATCAGTGTATAGTTACCATTTAATAGGATTAGATAGAAAAGTTGTTTGAGATTGTAATCCAGTTAATATTGGTTGTGTAGTGTAAAGAGCAACAGATCTATAAGCAGAAGGTCTCAGTTTGAGTCTCCTGAATTTTATAAAATAAAATTCATTAATACCTATCAACTGGTTAAAACAGAATTTGTCAAATGACATCTTTCATGTAATATTTACTTTCTTATTATAATTATTAAAGTAAAATGATGACAGTGTTTTTTCCAAGTTCAATATGTTAAATAAAATAATATAGGTGAAAATTCTTCACTAATGTTCATTTTAATTCATATTTAATGTGAATTTTAGTTCATTGGTATAGAAACTTCACATTTCTCTATTGTTTTGAATTAATTTAAATTTCTTTTCCATTTTTACTTCATTCATGACAATTTTCATGTAATTTATATATCTGGCTATATATATTCCTTACTGATATCTGTTCTTTGTTAATGAACTTGCATTTTGTGGGGATTTGTGCATTTAGATATAATTTGTAGATACAATTCCTTTAGCAAGTAGGATCCTGGCACCCACAGAATTCTCATTAATGAGAATCCTATGAAAAAACAGAAGAGCTTAAAAAACAAGTTTTTCAGATAGTGTTTATTTCTAGAATATAAATCTATGAAATCTGCCATGGTCAATTATAACTTAGCTCTTGTTTATCATGATAATGGAAATACTAACTCAGTTTTGTTTAGAAGTCTTAGATATAATAATATAGATTGTAACCTCACAACCAGAATGTGCTATCTCTGCTACACTTTCATTTGATGTTTTATTTTGTCAAGTGGAGAAAGCTTTCTAACATTTGGGCAACATTGCAGTATCCTATTCAGAATGAGACCTAGAGATTGCTGGCAAGATCCTTGACATTTGCCCATTAAAAGCTGGAGCTTGGATATAATTCACTGCAGGTTAGCCTTAGCCAACAGTGGCTCATCACTTGCTAGGTGGCTTTCCTTTTATGTGACCGGCGCCACTCACTCACTTCGCTTTTCCACATGTGCTGTGCAGCTCTACACCCCACAAGCCCCCGTGCTGTCACCAATGATTGCCAACTTTAAGGTGGATTTTAGACAGATCTGCCTTACTGTCATAGAACTATTTAAATTAGCAATTCATCGCAGTATTAATATGTCCGTCAGTGATATCCCACCCATGTGGACTCGAACTGCCATCTTCTATCACATCTTTTAGTTAAAAGTGTGTCCATTGGGAACTCAGTGTTCTATAACATCAGGAAGTGTTTTTTGTTTTTTTTTCTTGAGACAGAGTCTCAGTCTGTTGCCCCGGCTAGAGTGCCGTGGCATCAGCCTAGCTCACAGCAACCTCAAACTCCTGGGCTCAAGCAATCCTCCTGCCTCAGTCTCCCCGGTAGCTGAGACTACAGGCATGCACCACCATGCCCGGCTAGTTTTTCTATTTTTAGTAGAGACGGGGTCTGGTTCTTGCTCAGGCTGGTCTCCAACTCCTGAGCTCAAACAATCCTCCTGCCACTGTGCCTGGCCACATCAGGAAACCTTTACTCTTACATATGAGATTCCTGATTGCTCTCTGTGGGTATACAAAGATGTATTCTGTTTCAAATTATGGATGCATTTCCTATTCATTTTAAACAATCTGCATTGGCATGATTTAAAATGTTTTAGGCACCACTTAATTGAACTTTGAATATTTGACTTTCATCATTGTTAAAATGACGTTAGAAGTAATAGTTATATAAAGCTAACAAAAAACATAGATGATGAAAATATGTCATGTATATAAGCAAGCATTAAAGAAAAAAGATCTAAAAATTAAAATAATAGCCTGATTCTATTAGCAATTTTATGGTAGGTATAATAGATTATACTCTTAAATAATTACACAAAGTTTTATAGGATTTATCTGGAGCAATAAGTGTGTCCATCAATGCCTTGTGGTAAAGTACGAAAATTATAGTTTCGTTGTTAAGTCTTGTTAACTTTTCAGTTGAAATGCTTATGAGAGTGTTTGTTCTAAAGCAGATGTGGACTCTTTTAGAAACTAAGTGCTGACATAGATTGAGATATATATGTCACCAAAAATATTGGTTGCTAAGGAGATGTTTGGATATACATTTCAGTTTATATTAAGACCAAATTAAGAGCAAAAATAGTTGAATACATTTCTGTAACAAGTAGTGGTGGTAGGGGAAGAGTTACTCAAACTTCTAAAATGAAAAAATTAACAGAGATCGCTTTGGATTATGAATATATTCCAGAATTTAGGAGGCTGAGACAGAGCTATACTATTTCACTCTGTTCTGGGAGAATGTACAGTCCTGCGTGACCTAATGAGTGGAATGCATTTGAGAAATGTGTTGTTAGGCAATTTTATCATTACGTGAACATCATAGAGTGTACTTTTACAATCTTAGATAGTGTAGCCTACTACACACCTAAGCTATATGGTCTAGCCTACTGTTCCTAGGCTATAAAAACCTGTACAACAGGTTACTGTACTGAATACTATAGGCAATTATAACACAATGGTAAGCATTTATGGAATACTTGGTATATATGGAAACATAGAAGAGGTACAGTGAAAATATGCTATTATAAACTTATGGGATCACTGTGGTATGTATGAGTGATCTATCATTGGCCAAAATATTGTTATGTGGTGCATGACTATACAAACAAGATTCTAAAAGTACCCCAATTGTGTTACTATGTGATGGTGTGTACATGAGTACGTGTGTGTCTGGGGGTGGTCGGCAGTGGTTCAGGCTGTTTTTGGTATGATTCCTTCCACAAAACAAGAAAAAACACAAAAGTAATTAATCATAGGAATTAATTATTTGACATATCTGAAAAGTCTACTGGTATTGTGGGCTTCAGTTAAGGTTTGATCAGGAGTCAGTAACTTTTCTGTGTGATTGCCTTCACTTTTTCCTTTCTTAAGTGTCAACTCAATTATAGCCTGTTTTCCCTTATCGTGAAACAAAGGCTACAACAGTTCTGGATCTCATGTTCTCAAATATATCAGCTGGAGAAAGGAACTTTCTTTCTTTTTGATTGTCACACGAAAGTCCTCAGCTTTACTGTTATGTTCCTGTCTTGGGTTTCGCCCACATCTGAGCTGTTTGTTGAGGTTAATTGAATAACCTGCTTGGATTTGTTTAGACCTGGGATACCTCCCCATCACTACTGCAATGTGGTGATCAAGTCAATTCAATGCAAAATCAAGGCCATTGAAAAAGGGGATAGAAAAGGAATCAGCATTGGGAGAACTTGCAGTGTTTGCTCTCTGGGAGAATGGGGAATAGGCAGCTGGAAGGAAGAGTCATGTCAGCCTGAGGGTAGTTTTGAAGTTTGTAGTTATGAAAGGACAGAGGGGATGTGGACCTATTTACAAACTGACCTCTTGCCCAAAGAATATGTTTTTCACAGAATTAAAAATGTTCTAATTTAACCTAAGAATAAAAATAGGGCTAGAATGTCAAAGATTGCAAACAAACAGTAATGATAACAATATCTGATGGTAATTAATATAATTTTTATAATTCCTGCCCCTTTGGTGCCTTCTTGTTTTTATTAAGATGTCATTGATTGAAGTGAGGCCGTCTTGATTCACTCTGTCTCAAGGAGAGACACCTCACCCAGCAATTCCTATTCACTTTCTCTGTTTTGATTTTCCCTACATGTGTGGACATCTGTATTTTACTAATTTATTTCTGTGTTGATTATTTCTCTCCTTTAAAAGATAAGCTGCACCAGGGCAGGAATTTTTGACTGTTTGGAACACTGGATGAAATAGAGCTTCCATTTGATAGGAGTTTCATAGATATTTGATGGATATGTTACCATGTATCCTTTTGTTAGTTACAGTAGCACTTGAAATTTATGTGAATAGCCATTTTAATAAAGACTTTTAAAGATCATCAAATAGAAAACCACTTTACATATCTTTCTACGGATGCCGTCTGATACCATTTCTAACCTCTAGAACATTGCCCAGTTACCACTGTTCAGCCAAGAACAGTGTAGACCTAGTGTTTAGAACGAGTCTTGGCTACCAAGCTGGAAATTATAGAACAACAGTGGAATTCAGTGTCCTGTGATCTTGCTAATCAGATCCTTACGTTATGGAAATGGAGAATTCATGAATAGTTGTTCCACTTGATCTTTATATGCCAAAAATGAAAATAATTAATTCACTCTCTAGCACTTAACAAGCAATGAATAATGTAAAACTGGGACATCAATTGGACCCTGTCCAGCCCAAATTAGAACTGGATGGATCTAGATTTTAAATGCTCAAAATGAAAACTTTTTCCACCTTTACAATGTTTTGCCTTATGCAAGAGAACTTGTGATAGCCTATTAGATTTATTTATGTTAATATACCATCTTCTTTCATAATAGTCTTTAAAGACTCTAATCTGGTATGGGTAAGTTGTGTTAGATATATGTGCGCTCAATCAGAGAAATCAGGATGGTCATGAAATGGCCAAATCCTATCAGCTATTTCACTGTCCCATTATACTGAGTGCTGGAGTTGGTGTGTTGAGTTCCCAAAACAGTATTTGATCACCTGCTTTGTATTTAGTACTGTCTGCCCGGTTCTCAATTACGCATCGTGTGGTGCTATGGAAACACATGGCCTTTGCAGTTGGTAGGCTGAGGTTAGATTTTAGCTCAGCTGCAAGCTGTGTGAGGTCTGTACAAGGTAGTTCCATCAGGCCTCGACTTCTTCAGTTTCTCTTACAGACCCCAAGAGTGTCTGCTTCCTAGGAAACCCAATACATATTTGTTGGCTGAAGGTAGAGTCCTCATACATTTAGACTGATGGTTTTTAAATACAAGCATTTTATTCTTAAGGTGACTTCTCATGGCTTAAAGTGTAATGAATGTACATAATGTATAACACAAACTACAGTAAAGTTCATGTGATATGTATAAAATATGACTTTATGGAGATAGATATAAGAACCATTTTCTCCATTGAATGTCACAAAGTATATCTTTCTTTAAAAATAGATCCTTAAGTGCTCACACCAAATGCAAATTTACCCTAGTATTTTAACCTCACATTTAAAGTGGTATGACAATACTTAATTAGCTAATTTAAGAAGTTCATTGCTTTTCCTTTTAATCAATAGCATACCTGTATATACACATGCACCCACCAGTAATTGGGTTGCTTTCCAAATTACAATCATGCTTTATAATAAACATTAGAAACAAAGTTGTTTTTCAAGTTAATGATTTTTCTGACATGCCCCAATTGATGTAATTGCAAGTTATATTTTATGATAAGTGGAAAATATGCTCATTTTTAATTTACAAATTAACATTTGTTAAAAGTAGTAATTCACATTTAAACATTTAATGCAATGCACATTTAATTTTCAAAACATTGCTTGAGGCAGTGGTTTGACATTTTCTTATAATTTATCAGATTGCTTTTTAAGGTTAAGCTAAAAAATTAGTTTGCTATAGTAAATCCTTGAAAAAATTGTGAATATCATCCCAAACCTCACAACTATCTTAATGAAGACCTTTCTTCTTTTTCATAGTCAGTGTCATAGTTAGTGTTAATTACTTTTTAAGCTTATGTCATAATCTTAGCAATTTAACTCAAATTACCATGATGGCTCAGATGGCAACTTCAGCAAATGCTCAGGAAATGTATTGAACACCATTTAAATCTACTGTAGTAGATACCAGATGTGGATTGTCTATATAAAAATATGATATTATATTCAAATATTTAGTATATTAAGGAATATGAGTTCAAAGTTGGGTGTAGATGGTCTTATATTTAAGTTTTTATATTTAAGATGCTAAGTTTGTCAGGGGACACGGTTTTCTCGGTATTTAAAAAGTAAGGTATTGTCAGGTTCCGTATTTTTGCTTTAGGGACTGACACTTTCTTTGATATGTTTACTGTATCATTAAGACCAACTGTAAAATTGATATTGTTTCTTAAGTTCTACTCTTCCATTGAGTACTGGTGCAAGTCCTCTCTCTTGGCGCAATAACCTTTTACAATAGGATCTCAGAGACCTCCCTGGTACCCCATACACTTAATCACTACTGGTTGCATGATGTATTTGATAAAAGATACCAGTAATGGTTGTTTATGGTTGTTTTAGGTTGCCTCCAACTGAATTGTGAGCCTTCTATGAGCTGGTACCAATTCATGGTGTAGAACAGAGCTTTAACTAGTCCCTTGTATATGTCCAGTGATAAATCAATATTTGGTGAGGGTCAAAAGTCCATTTGATGTTTGGAAATCTGCGGCCCAGCCTGACTCAATTATTCCTTTCTCTTCATGATATATTAATTTTTACCATGACTTACTCTTTCTTTATCATTTGTTAGATTCATGCTTTATGGGTATCCAGTGGCAGTGAGTAAATTCAGAGTTAGGTGATGAAATTATCAACATCTGTCTTGAGTTTTGAAACAACCTTCTCAGTATATATTCTAAAATGACTAAGTTAGAATCCCACCAGGTTTTTTGCTACACATATATGCTTTTAAATTTGGCACTTGAACTCAAAGTTCATCCTTTATTGTATTATATGTGGCTTCACATCACATTGAAAGTGATGTAATTCAATGGGAAGCTAGAATAAATGGATAGCCTATCTAGAATCTGGCAGTTTGTTGTCCTAAGAAGCTTAAAATAAGGTAGCTGTAGTTAAAAACCCTATTATGAAAATATTCATATTCCCTGTCCTCATCATAAGCAAAAGTTTGTGCTTTCACATTTTATAAGGACATTTAGAATTTAGTGCAGCGCTCAACCTGAAGCGTTACCAGGGAATTAAATCCCAAGAATGTTCTTCCCATTGTACTCAGATTGAAGTATCCCCAGAGCAGCCTCAGCAACTCTCCATTCTGATGGGACTTGCTTTCTTAGGAACTCAAGTTAAATTTTCTTCTTGGATGTTTTATCTGTAGGTGCCAATACTCTCATTTCCACTTTCAACATCTTTTTAAATAATATATATAATGAAACTTATTTTAAGCACTGAGTTTCTGGTCAAATGAATTTTGTGATGAAAACATGATATGTATTTCTGTACAAATTATGTAAAAAGTTTATTTATAAATGTTTTGAAAACATGTCCTGTTTGGTCCATGTTCTGATTGATTAGAATAAATAACTAAAGGAGGATATAATTCTTTTAAATGATAAATCCTAATAACAGATTTGATGATGTGTGTGGGTGATTTTTTGGGGACTAACTTGTACGGAGAATGCAAGTCCTCCTCACCTTACCTGCAATGGAGCTACAGAAAGCTCTGAAAACCAGAAACTCTTTCATGGGCTCATGGAAAAGTCATTTGGGGTTAAATCTGACCTGGAATGATGCACAGTTCTTTAGAGTCATTGTTTACTCCACTTAATGTGAATATTCATATTTTTGCCTCAGAAATATCAACATGTTTCGTTAATGAGTGCAAACTCAGATTCTGCTGGGAGCGTTATTTGAAAACGGTAGGTGCATCTTTCTAATTCCAAACAAATTTGACTATGGAAACACATCTGATTCCAGGGATTTATATAACCAACTGGGAAACCTATAACAGATAAAGGTTAATATTTGTTTCTACTAAGATAGTGATGGGGCCCTGATCAGGCATAGAGAAACCTTACTGTGGTTGGGAAAATGCAGACATTTTGGTTCCTGTTTCTGACTCTGTGAATGACTGTGATTTATATTTTTCTCAACGTCTGTGCCTGTGGCAGAGAGAAGGAAGAAAACAAATGCAGGAGCGTCCAAGGTGATGGGTTAGACCAACTAGAAGGGCAAAATACTAAAGTAACAGTCATCTAGTTGTAACAGAAACCAACTTCTGGCAGCTATGAAAAGTACCACAGAAGAGTTCTCATGAAACTGCTTGAAGACCCAGAGCGGCACAGAAAGGCCCTGAAAGGATCTGATTCCAAATTAAGGACTAGGTCCTAGGGACAGTTAGGGTTTAAGTAATGATTGAACTCAGTCCTGATTGCTCCGCATCGTAATTGCCCGTTTACTCTCTGTACCCTCCTCTAGACTGTTAACTCTGTGATCGTAGGAGTTTCTGTCTGTGCTGTTGAGCAAGGGGTTCTCAGCTCCTGGAATAGCATCTGCCACTTCATTCTGTATTTGGCAATAAGCGGATGAAGTATGTTTAGTTATGGTCCAGTGACTGTAAGTCTGCACATCATGTTTTAAATCTGTGACGTTTAATGGGGTGTGGTACAGCTGGGGAAAGGGAAGGAAGTGGCCATGTGCTTCTAGAAGTTGTAGCAGAATCTCTTTGGATGGAGAAGAAGGACTTGTTTTGTAACTACAGTGCTCGTGGCATCCCATCCAAATTCTAGCATGTCTTGTGGTTCACTTCATCTGCTGAGAATTTCTACTGTAGGGAGCCACTATTACTGATGGAATATTTCCTATTTTTCTTTTGTACAAAGTGAAAAATAAGAGTGAGAACCACTGTTACAAACAGCATATAAGCTATTCAGACACAATCATGAATAACGCATGTTAATTTATAGGCTTAGCAGTTCTAATAGATAGCTGTTTTAATATATGTTTGAGGGAAAAAACCATGCCATGCATTTCCTTTTGGTTAAGTAGGTCTCTGGGAACATGCAGACAGAACCATTGTGCTTCTGTTGGTGTATCTTAATGCATGCAAATGACAGAGTTCTAAGGGGAAATATACACGGTTTTAGAGGTGGCTTTCAAACCCCAAGTCTAACATTCACACAGTTCACAATTCTAAGATTATGTAAATCTACACTTTTCCACATTACCAGTAAATTCTACCATGTAGAATCACAGCTCTGAATTGCTTGTTATATATTCCCGTTTCTTTGGACTCAATAACCTTAGGACCAGAGAGCACATCTGCTGAAGTAATACTGGCCAACTTTCATGGCAAAAGAAATAGAGGCTTATGAATATTACTTAGATTAAAAGCCTAACCAATACACAGACTTAAAAATTATGGTGTAAGTACCGACTTTGGAGGCAAAAGGTAGTAGGGATGGTTTAAACAAGCCGAATCCTCATTTATCATAGTAGGAAGTCAAAAGACAGTGGACATGTAGGAATAACATTTGTCGGGTGTTGGGCGGGTGGGAGGG
>VBSM01003039.1:23270194-23289434 GCA_008086735.1 Cheirogaleus medius
GAGGATCACTTGAGCCCAGGAGTTTGAGGTTGCAGTGAGCTAGGCTGATGCTACGACACTCCAGCCCAGGTGACAGAGTGAGATTCTGTCTCAAAAAAAAGAAATAAGAAAAAACTATAATGTAATAACTTTGTTTTATGTCACTAGTTTGTGGTAATTTTTTTTTCCCCGTCAGCAGTAGAAAACTGATTGTATAAGGTAGAAGAGTCAGATCTTCCAGCTTAAATGGTTACTTCTCATACATGAATAACATTTTGGATTTTGAGATAGCATATTCTCCTTCCTGAGACATCTTTGTCTCCTTCTTCCTCAGCCAGTGTGTCTGGGCTGGTCCACAGTCTTAATTTGTCTCAGTTCAGTTCCCTCCATTTCCCCCTCTCTCCTTCCTCTCTGTATTGGTTACTGAAGCTGCCTCCTAACTGGTTTCCGTTATCCAGTTGCACCCCAACCTTCTCCTACCCATTAATCTGGAGTCAGGGGTTGGGTCCTGAGTTGAACTTGATGCTCTCAGTTCTCTTGCAGAGAAAACTCTTCTCTGGTTTCCCTGTACCCACAGGATAAAGCGAATCTTGTTAAAGCATGCTAAATCTTGCTTCCAGACGTTATTCCTTCCTTGAGATTTGCATCCTCACCTGTTAGTTTGGCTACTCCTCTTTTTATTTCAGTGCTCAGGTTAAGGGTCACTTCCTCCAGAGACTTTACCCTTCACCTTCTAAATAAAGATATTCTTGGCATTCATTATAGCTAATTCCCCACACAGGTGGGCAGTGAGGCTTACCTGCTCACCACCGATTCATAGTACCTGGTGTGTTGTCCAGCACAGTAGGATCACTCAGTGTTTGTTTCAAAATTGAATGAGTTGGTGAATAAATAAATGAATATTTATGATCCATGAAGAATATTTTAATTTATTGTTTTTTATCCAATTTTATAAGGTTGTGAAAAGAGAGAAGTCAAAAATACATGAGCAAATATGACTGGTAAGTATAAACATAGTAGTGTTTGGGAAGAGAATAATTGTCAATTTGTTTTCTACGGGGCTAATAACATGAATTTTCCTGTATTGAGCCTACTAATCATGAATGCAAAAGTTTAAACCATTCCAGATGCAAAAGGGCATCCAAATAGATAATCCTTACCCAGAAAGACATGGCTCCTTGCAAGTAGGGAAAACCCATCTGCTTGGATCCTAAGCATTTATTTCATATCCTGTCAATCACTTATACACTGGAGAAAAGATAGTATAAATTCTAATTTTGTAAATGACTGATGTTTATGATTCTTGCTCCCTACTGGTTTGCAAGTTATCATCTTTCAGTCCTGTTGAAAAATCAGCGTTCCTTGTGGAAAAAGATGTTTAAGTATGCTTTCATATTGTAAATTAATTCTAAGCACTTAAAAAATATCCAGAACAGAGAAGAATCTACAGATGACAAAGCAAACCAAAGAGAGAGACACAGACTCACACAGCAAGACTCCCGTTCTCTGGCGAGTTCTCATTGATCTAAGGCTGCTCTGATCTCTGCAGCATGTAACATCCGTGCGCACAATTTAGCACCTAATTATATAGCTCCTTGTATCAGTAGCTATTGAGTTTCAGGTTCACAAACCATCTCTCGTAAGTTTAGCTCAGTTACTAAATTTCAATAGATTGATGGAAAAAATATAAACCCAATGGATGTATTAAAATATGCTGTGAAAAGATAGTGCTTAGTAACTTTGAGGATGTCAGTTGGCATGTTTATTCATCCCTCTCCCAGAAGTAAACTCCTTGGGAAAGAGAATTAATATTGGAAGCTTGACTATGAATAAATAATACTAGTTTCAGGAGCTGGACTAATGCAAGGGCCAGCCTCCCTGAGGTGTGATAGCATGGTGTGCTGATCTTCAGTGGGTGGCCAGGCATCCCTGTAGTCGGTCAGCGAGGGTGGAGTGAACAACAGAACAACATGCTTCCCACCTTACAATATTGCTTGCAGTAAATTTAAAATTATCATATACCACAAGCATAGGAGTCAAGGTGAAACTAATACTATTTCTATCAAAACATTCTTATGAGAAGTAAAATCCAGAAATAACCCTAGTGTTGGAAGATATTTGCAGGTAGGTATGTCAAGCCAATAGGATGGGCTGATGTGTTGAATACTCTGTTACTTTGCTAGGGTTGCTGTATCAAATTATCATGAACTGGGTGGCTTAGAGCAGCAGAAACTCACTTTCTCACTGTTCTGGAGGGCAGAAGTCTAAAATCAAGGTATCAGCAGGACCGTGCCCCTGTGAAGGTGCTAGGGAAGGATCTACTCCGGCCCTCCATGTTAGTTTCTGGTATTTCCTTGGCTGATAGCAGCAAACTTCAATGTTCACATGGTGTCCTGCCTGTGCACTTGTCTGTGTCCAAATTTCCCCTTTTCATAAGGACACTTATCTTTGGTTTAAAAGCTCACTGTACTCCAGTATGACCACACCTTAACTAATTACATCTACAACAACCTCATTTCCTATTGAGGTTAAAATTCTGAGGTATTCGGGGGTTAGGACTTCAACACATGAATTTCTGGGGGAACACAATTTCACTGATAAACCAAAACTGTGCATGAAAATAAGAATGGAGTCAAGGGTGAATCCAGATTTTTTTGGACTGGGAAACTAGAAGAGTGGAATTGTCATTTACTGAGAAAGGGAAAACTAAGAAGAGCAAGTGGATGGGAAAGATCAGGTATGGGGTATTGGAAAGACTCACCTTGTTGGGACAGTGAAGAGTATTGTTTATACTGAGGGCCAGGCGTCCCCTGAACCAATAAAACAATAAGCCATTATCTAACTGTCTATCTCTGGGAATTTATATAAATAACTCAATGTCTACTGAATGAAAAAAAAGTTATGAAATTAATTGCATAAGATAAATTTTAGCTAACTACAACATTTGTAATTTTACTTAAAATGCATCACTGGTAAATAATGATATGTATTAGAGAGTTACGGAAATGAGTTTTTTTCCCCCTTCTTAAATAAATGTAGCTTATGCATTTTATCCCTGAGTTAGTTTATCATTTCAAGCTTTTTTTTTGGCAAGAGTTTATTGACTATGAATGGGGCCTGGCAAGGAGGCTTTCCTCAGGGAAAGAGGAAGTAGAAGAAGAATAGAAGCATTGTGCACTGCTAGAATATTTTTTCTTTTAAGAGGACATTGCTGTTTTATTGGTAGAAGTAACCATGGAATTTGATAATTAAAAGAAAGAATAAGTAAAATTCTAGGTGACAAGAAGTGAAATTCTGCAAAAAGCTATGTCAAGCATGAATAATATCTTGAACACTCAATTCATCAGCCTTGATGCACTTCCTCTCAGACCCCTGCTGTAATCGTATTTGAATGTTTGAAAGCTTTCACACTTGCACAAAAAGGTACTGGGAAGTAGTATCATAGGACTTTCCCTCTCTCTTATATTTGCAGACCATGTGATAATAAAATATTCATGTATTCATTGATTTAACCAATATTTTTGAATTATCTGAAAATGGAAAGCAAAACATAAGCCTCAGAACTAATTCTGATAGTTACAAATTTGTGCTAACCGTTGTTGATGGATTTTTTTTTTGAAATGCACACATTTAGACATTCTTAAAAACATACGTATGTGTTATATTTTAAAGAAAATTGGATCGTGATGTCTAAATCATTCAGCATTGCCGGACAGTTTTTGAAGTAGAACATTGCAATAATTATTATCAGTCCTTCTTAGCTATGTAATTAGAGCATTGAGTTTGGCAGTCATTCTCTCATTTAAACTGATAATCACTGGAGAATAAAAACTTTGAGACCACATGGTCTAGAGAAGAGAAAAGAGAATTGATGGTGAGAAATTCTGGTTTCATTCCCAGAGTTAGAATAGCTCTATCATATGACTCTGAGAACAAGTCAATTAATTCTATTTGTAGAATGTTAAATGCAGTCACCCACTTTCTTGGCATGGCATCCACATCTTTGATCCTGTTTGACCAGAGCAAAACAAGCATGACTGCATTTTGCTTGCCTAGAGTACGTGATCAGATGGAGTAATGATGGACTTTGCTTCACTCGGCAATCAGAAAATAGGGGGTAATGAGAAAGATGACATTCTGAAGTTGAGAATGGTTCTGTCCAAGAAAGACATGGATCTGAAAGTTTAGTAGTCATAAATTGATAGGATACATGTGAATTAGGAGGCCAGAAAGAGTCTCAATGCCCAAGATTTGTTTTCATGAATCACATTCATAGCAAAATTACATTGAAGATTATGCTGGCATTACTGTGCACTATGAAATTGTATTGCTATGGCAACATTTGCCAAAATACATTATCAGATATACTTAACAGTTAAAATTGCACCCATTACCCAGTGGATTGATGAGCATCTTAGGTAATTTTAGCAACTCTCCACCACAGTCAGCCATCATGGCATAAATGGCTGTATTCTCTGCCCTCTTCCAGCTATTTCTTTCCATTTGTTCTTGCTGGAACATAGTTCAGAAGATGTTCCTGCTTTCATACTAGGTCAAGTAATGATTTGACTTAATCTCAACATTTTCTTCTTGCTGCACTATCTTCCTCTTGGTTTGCTTCATTTACAATTTGAATCTTTAAGCCATTTCCTGACTCTAATTCATAAGACACCTACTCCCAGCCCCTGGGCTGCTGTAACAAAAGAACACCAAGTGGTGTGGTTTAAAATAACTGAAATTGATTATCTTAGCCTTCTGAAGGCTAGAAGTCTGAAGTCAAGGTGTTGTCTGAGCGATGCTTCCTCTGCAGCCTCTAGAGAAGGATACTTCCATGCCTCTTCCAGCTTCTGTAACCCCAGGTATTCCTTGGCTTGTGGATGCATCCCTCTATCTCTGCCTCTGTTTTCACATGGCGTTCTCCCTGGGTGCCCGTATCTTCACGTCATCTTCCCTTTTTTTGTAAGAACTCCAACCACTGGATCGCACTCATCCTACTCCAGTGTAATCTCATTCTAACTAATTATTTCTGCAAAAATACCATTTCTAAAAAAGGTCACATTCACAGGTACTGGGGGATTAGGCCCTCAACATTTCTATTTGGGGAGACACAATTCATCACATAACACTTGCATACTGGGGCTCCTACCCCTGCCACATGGTTTTCATTCTTTTCATGGTCAGACTGTCCGAGGGTCTATATCTAATTTCTGGCACCAGTTTATTTTCACAGGACTACTATTAATGCCTATATGTGATATTAGTACATTTCCTGTGTAAATCCTGTCTATGACTCAACATGCAGAGACCAAAGCTGACATAATCAAAGAAACAAATGTTCGTGTTCATCAAGAAAAATATCACTATTCCTGTTTATAGACCACCATGTATACACTAGGTACTCAATGAGCATTACCTCATTTAGCCATTATATTAATAGACATAAAGTAGGAATCATCCCACTTTAGAAAGGAAGAGAACATAGGTCTAAATCGACACAGTAATGGACTATGTCAGGTCTGACTCCAAAGCCCATGCTTATTCTACATCTCTGTAACATTGCCAGTCAACCCAGAGGGCTCCAGGACTGCATATTGAAATGTTCTTCTAATGAGCAGTGACAAGCATATGGCGGGCACTAAGTGGGTGAAACATAATCCAGAGCAGGGGATAATGGAAAGAATGACAGACTAGCGACATGCTGTAATTTGAGTTGGTTAACCAAGGAAGGATTATTTCTGAAAAATTTAGTTTTTAGTCAAGCAATGCAGGACCCCAATACACCAACCAGAAATAGAAAGCAGTAAATGAAATGATGGGTCAATTTATTTTAAACATTGAAGCAAAAACTCTAAATGAAATTCAATCCTGTAAGTATCAAAAATAATCGTAGCAAAGTGAGTTTTATTTCAGATATGCAAGGATGGCTCAATTAGAAAATGAATGAATGAAACCTAGTATATTAATATTAGAAGAAAAGCTTTATGGTCATCTCAACAGATGCTCAAAATATATTTGGTAAAGTATAATACCCAATCATGACTAAAAATAACTCTCTTAACAGAATATCATAGGAGGGATGTTCTTTAACTTTTTAAGGAGTTAACAATCAGAATATTATATTCGCTAGTGAAATATTAGAAGTACTTCCATTAATATCTGGAATATTTTACTTTATGTCACCTATAATATTCAACAGTATACTTCAGATACTAGACAATCCTAAATATGGAGGAGGGGTGGTAAAAGGATGTGGAAGCAAGAAACATGCCATTATTTGTATATTTTATAATCCATATGCCTGGAAAACTCAAGGGAATAACTGACAAGCTATCACCTAATAAAATCTGAATCCATTAAGATATTTGGATTAAATTTTAAAATACAAAAATCAATGGCTTTCCTTTATACCAGCCATAAATAACTAGAAAATATAATAGTAAATGCAGTCCCATTTGCAAGAATAATAAAATGATAAAAAGATACGAAGGTAAAATCCTAACAAAAATATGTAAAAGTTTTCAGGAGAAAAATATAAAATTTTCTATAAGTCTATAAAGAAGACCAGGATAAAAGGAGATAGTACCAGGTTCATGGATGGGAAGGCTCACTAATAAACACATTTAATGTCCTAGCATTCAAAAACCCCATCAAGATTTTTCAGGGGTGGCAAAAAGTTGATTCAAAAAAATCACATGTAAACGTGAGTGAACAAAATAATCTAAGGCAGTTTATAAAATAACAGTAATTATAATAAGACAAAGTATGCACAGGCACTTTGCTGGCGTTTATTTATGTGGATTATCTCATTTAGTTCTTAAAACAATAATATAAGACAAGAAACAGACTCCTACATATATGAGAATTTCATATATGAGAAGGAGAGGAAGAAGAGACTTTTTCCACTAGTGCTATTATGTTAGTGGTGTATCTTTGGCTGTCTAAACGGAAAAACAAAGTAAAATTAGATTTTCGTCTTCATACTATAAACATAAATTCCAGATGGATTAAAGGCCTAAATGTTTTAAAAGTATAAAATGTTAGGTAAAGTTGTGATAATTTGGTGTTTGCTGGAGTTGAAGGTAGCCCTCATAGATTTGAGTAAAGAACTAAAGGTCCTTAGCGTGGTCTTGAGCAAGAAGTTATTAGGCTGATTTAATGTTAATGTGCAGGGATAACTTTAATAGCCAGATCATGAAAGTCCTGAATCCTGACTATCATAACATGTAAGTATATATATATGTATATATATATATATATATATACACACACACATATGTGTATAAAATTTTTACATATTTTTTACTTAGCCAAAGTTATTTAAAGTTAAAATTGGTTAAAAATGTAGATAACCAAACTGACCATAATCAACTAGAATTAAAAATTAGATGTGGTCATTATATAGTGACTTCTGTTTTGAAATCTTCTGAAAATCATTCTTAAATAGCATTTGAATAGTGAAATATCATTGGATTTTAAGCATATTTTCTTCCAAAGCAGTTAACTTGAAGGGAGCAATGTTTTACACATAAATATCTATGGTGCATTTGTTGGGAAATCAGTCTTATTAATTCATAGGGCCCTGTCAATACACATTCACTTATTTGCGCTTACAAGTAAATGTACATTAAAAATTGAACACATTCTTAATAGGTGATAGAAGTGTTTCCCCAACAAAATGCAGCTGTATTTCACCTTTCAAATTGAAAGTCCAAGAATAGCTATTTAAAATAATCCTAGAAATAATCCTTTCTAACTCATCTTAAATCTAGAATTCAGCCTGTTCAGGCATGTACACACATGTGTGCACATATTTGTCCATACACATCCAGAGTCGTTTTTTAAATGATGGGAATTTGGGTAAAGTTCAATGATTTCCAGTATAACCAGCCACATATTTCAAATGGAGATCTGATTATACTTTTTGATAATTAAAAATCTTAAGATGCTAAAAATCCAGTCTACTAAGAAATAAAAAGTAAACTTTACAAATGCTTTACATAGTAAGTACATCAATTGCAGGTAGGTTTTAGCATAGTCATAACTGGAGGACTCACCTCATGGTGTGGCCACAGTGGCTAAATGTATTGGCATATGCATTTATAAAAATGGCTGAGATGTCTTGTTTAATAAATCATGAATTATGGTTATTAGTATTATCGCATTTATTTTACCTATGATTTATGTTCACTTTCAAATCTTGTGAGTTGATAATGTAGTTGGGGACATTTAGTATGTCTTGTTTAGGGACAGGCTGTTTGATCTAGGTATACACATGCATAACAATTTTGCTTAGCTCTATTTATCTAGAATATTGTGTAAAGATATCATTGCTTAAATTAAGAAAATTGATTAATAGTAATAAAGACATGCTTTTTCTTTCCCTACATTTCAGCATCTTTAGTAATTTGCTCATGGATGCATAGTCCAAAAGTCCTACCTTAGGATCATGGGATCATTCCATCCATAACATCACAGCCAACTTCAGCTTTGGCGGAATCTAAGTTGTTGGTGTGATGTGACCTTATTGTTTAAGCAATATTGTATGTTTGTAGAGGCCAAGCATTTGTAAGGTGGAGTCCTTTCCTCTCACATTTTCATGAGCTTTCTTCTTTATGGCCCTCAACTCTATTCTAATGCTTAGAGAAAATGTTGTACTCTAGTACAATAATAAAAATATGGGTAAACCCTAAAATCTCCCAGGGAATCACAAACTCAGTATGTTAGCACAGTGCTGGAACTTTGGATAATTTAAAATAAATGCTTATTTATGGAGATGATTAAGGGAAAAAATGCCAAACTTTGAAGGATGGAGATCTTAAGGAAAGTTCTTCATTTCATTTTCTTTAGTGTAAAATAAGGTACTAATTTGCTTTAATGATCCTAGCATAGGTTCACATTGTCTTTGTCATTTTTTCTGTCTAGCATCTGAAAACATTTTATCTACCCATCTTACTCCATCCAGCCTTTCCTGGTTTTAGGAAAGAATTGAATTATCAACATCAACTAATTTTCATAACATCTCTCTGGAAAATCAGTAGCATTTAGTTTTCTGGGTTAGGTATCAAGGGATTTAAGGTGTAATGCTTTATTTATAACCACCTCAATGATTTATCTGACAGAAAGCATCTTGGGAAGCCGCACCACTGTAAAAAGTGTTAATAAATTAATAGAGTAGCGGAAAGAAGTCTCCAGGAAATATGCAAATTGAAAAACTCCCCTTCTGAGAGGGCAATCTTACACTTTACTTTTCTAAATGGAATTATGACAGCTGTGGAAGTCAGTTGTCTTTCTAAGAAAGAAAAAGCAGCCTCTGTCCTCCACGGGCTGGTCTGGTACTCTGAGGTGCTCCTGTGGTTGCTGGGCACTGGCCTGGCATCACAGCTTGGCCTTGGTGCTCTCCTGTTGCACCTGAATGCTTGCAGAGGGGATGTGCTGGTTAAGTAGGGGGAGTGAGCCACGAGCTCAGCACCAAGCCGGGCACCGAGGAGGTGCTCCAGAGAGCACGGCTGGTGAGAGCATGGAGAGAAATGCCAGGGAGAGAGATCACCCGTGTTGCCCTGAAGAGGGGATGGATATACAGCACTGGTGGTCAGGGCCTTGCCTCCTCCTGTGATGGTTCTGGGAAGGAACCTAGGAACTCCCTGAGTATAGGGCCGGGTAATGGTTTTCTGAAATAGAGCAGATGATATAATGGCAGGTGGAAATGGGAAGGGCTGCCAAGATGAAATAATAGTTCATATTTGACAGTTACCAGTGGAGGTCACAAGCTAGTCCACAGCACACTATACCTGTATGCAGTGGGGGAGAAACAACTTCATTTTCTTCTCTTTTTTTGTTTTTGTTTGTTTAGCCTGGTTTTCTCTTTCCTTGTGGCGGCACACCAACTAGGAAATCCTCCTGAGTTGTATCCATCTCCTCACTCTTCTCTCCAAAGGGTGACTGGGGAGCCTGGGCAAGGAGCTGGGCACGTATGGTCTTGCCCCTCTCTTCTCTGTGGGACTGGCTTCTCCATCGCCCCACTTCATTAAGTTGACCAAAGACAGCCTCAGTGATTGGTCCAGCTGTGCACGTGCTTTGGCGTCAGGGTTCCCTCTCGACCACAGCTGAGAGCCACATTCTCCAACGTGCGCTAGATCTGCACTAAAGCGAATCTTTCATGTCCGTTTGCCTGACTCCGTCTTCAGTCTCTTACTTGGATCTAGCTTGGGTGGTGAACATCAGTGCAGTTTACTCAGTCCCCAAAAATATTCACATCACAGATCGGGGGAGGGGGGGTTGATTATAATCATAGGAAAGAAAGATCGACATGTAGAAGAGAAATGAAATCCAGATATCGTAAAGGAATGTGATAATGGAGTGTGTGAAAGATACTGAGCTTTTCATTGTGAACCCAGACAGCTGAAAAAAAGGAAAAAGGTTGAATTAGGCCCAAGCAAATGATTTTTCAGAATGTTGATTGAAATAAATTTGTGGCAGTGGGATGTAACCATTATTAAAACATTCCAGCACTAGCTAACAAAGGATGAAATTTTACAGGAAAAACATACATACAGTAGGCTGGCCTTTATGCCTGTGTGTAGACACTGGGAACACATGGATGGAATTTAGGTAATGGGTGTATCATGGTCATTTTCTCAGATTTTTATTGCCCTCATGAGTGTGCATTCAGATATCTGGACAATTTAGTTTTTTTTTTTAATTTATTTTTTATTTATTATGAGACAGGGTCTTACTCTGTTGCCCAGAATATAGTGCATTGTCATTATCATAGTCACTGCAACTTCAAACACCTGGGCTCAAGCAATCCTCCTGCCTCAGCCTCCCAAGTAGCTGGGACTATGGTCGTGTGCCACCACGCCTGGCTGATTTTTTCATTTTTTGTGAGATGGGATCTCACTATGTTGCCCAGACTGGTCTTGAACTCCTGGCCTCAGATGATCCCCCTGCCTCGGCCTCCCTAATTGCTAGGATTGCATGTTTGAGCCACCACACCAGGCCTCATTTCTTAAAAAGGAAATTCTAAATGTAATAAGTTTAGAAAATGGCAAGACTTTATATTTATCATTTAGTAGAACAGTGGTTTTCAAACAAAGGTGTGGAGTCAACCTAATTGTCCATCATAGATGAATAAGTAAGAAAATGTGGTATATATACACAATGGAATACTATTCAGCCATAAGAAAGAATGAAATCATGTCTTTTGCCACAGCATGGATGGAACTGGAGGTCATTATCTTAAGCAAAACAAGCCAGGCACAGAAAGTCAAGTATCAAGGATTGCATGCTCTCACTTATACATGGGTGCTACAAAGACTATGTACATGGACATAGAGAGTGGACACTGGAGACTCAGAAGTGTGACAGGTGGTGGGTGGATGATGAGACATTACTTAATGGGCACAATGTATGTTATTTGGATGATGTGTACCCTGAAAGGCCTGACTTGACTACTATGCAATCTATGCATGTAACAAAATTGCACATATGCCCTATACTTTTGTACAAATAATAATACAAAAATTAAATGACCTTCCTAAATCCAGACTACACCCTAGCCCAATTGCATCAGAATCTCTTGGGGACAGGGACCCAGATATCAATGTATATTTTAGAAAATCCTTATGATACCCAGGTATAGGCAAGTTTAAAAATCATTACAGCAATAATTTGAAAGTAATGCATTACAAGGAGTTAGCATTTAGAAATTAGAAATGGTGGGTCCCAAATACATGGGGAGAAGATCAAATGGGTAATTGTGATGCACTGTGAGTATAATTCAGTGTGAAGAAATTCAAAGGAAAAAAGATCACAAATTAAATGTTTATTTTACCTGGTTCACAGTTGAGGAATCAGTTGTAAATGTGTAAACTATGTATTGTGTAAATTATTTGTAATATGAAAGCAGAGGTTTGCTCTTATATACTACTCTTCATTTCAAAACCTGTCTTAACGTAGGGTATGTTCCGAGGGCATCCTGCAATTTTGCAATACATTCTTCAAATTATAAAACTTACTGTAAAAAGTTAAAGTTCAGTAAAAAGCAAAAACCAGATCCCTGGGTGAAATGGAGGCTCAGCATGTGGTTATAAGCTTCCTAAATTGTGTGGGACTGGCTCCTCAGAAACCTCCATACGGCTTTGTGTGGTTTTGTTAAACTTAGCATTCAGAAAGTGATCATGTTAGGGAATTTATAGATTAGCACACCATCATGGAAAATCGCAGCATGAAATTGGAAAGGCACAGGCTTTTTTTTTTTTTTTTTAGTTGATGTGGGCTGAAGCTCAAACTTGGATCCACATAACATTCCTTAGTTCCCTCCTGTGTCAATTGGATTAGTGTTCTTTATCTTATTTGCTTGCTGGGGAGGTGAGATAGTGTTTGTCAAACTCCCAGTGACTGGCAGTAACAGGTGTGTATTAATGATAGTTCTCCTCTTCCACACCTATCTTGGAAACAGTTTATCAGTGTATTTAGTTAAAGCCCTGCCTCTGAAAAGGTAATAAAGTAGTTGGTTTGGAATAAAGGTTAAGGAGCTTATAAGATTTACATTTTAAGGAAATGGAGATCCCTCTGTTGGGCAAAGAAATTCTTGTAGAAATCCACTGCCCCAGGCACATCGATTTACTTATTCTCCACCTAGCGCTGACATCACAGGCCAGCTCTGGTGGCTCCTGGGATCACTGGCAATGTCACTCCTCAGGATCTCCCACAGGGCTGGCCACGGTGTAGTCTTGGGGAAGGCATCACCTACTTTAAGCATCTCCAGCTTCAGCCTTCCGGGCCATCTTTATTACTCAAGATAATCCTGGGCCAGCCCCTCCCCCTCCTCCCGCCCTCCTTGTAGGGGCCAGTGAGAAGATGTCTGTGTCCTGGGGATGGGATGCCAGGGATCTTCTAGTTTCTGGACTTGGGAGTGGGAGGTACATGGACTTAGTCATGTTCTAACTTCAGAGGTTAGCCAGGTCTAACTTGGGGGTGATGAAAGGACCACTTGACAGAAGGGCCCCCATAGCCTCAGTACTCCCCAGGTGAGAGGGTGGAGGGAGGTGGCCATGGGGGCATTCACTGGGAGCAGACGCCATCCCTCCCACCATGACAATCACTGGCACAGCTGGGGGATGTGGGTGTGGAGTGGAGAGCTACATCTCTTTCCCCGTGCTTGCTGCAGTTGACTGGGGAAGATGTCGTATGGTGGGTGGCCAGCATTGCATTGAATTCCTGGTCTGTGAGAGGCTCAAAATTGGGTGCCAGAGGGCAGATGAGGTTGGAGTTGCCTGCACTCTGGGGATGCACTGGTGTGTGTGCTCACTTGAAAGTAGTAGAGGCAGGCGGTCAGCTTCAGCACTTGGCCCTGCCTACAAGGGACCACTGAAGTCCAAGGTAGTTGATTGGGCCCAAGCTCCTCTCATAAAGCAGGGAGGGCCTCATCTTTGCAGGAGCTAGATGAGCAGGGTCCTCCCAGGAAGGAGGTGTCCCACTCAACAGGCAAAGCTGCATGGAGGCCTGTCTTTTTTATCTTTCCCTTGTCCTTCTCCATATCCTGGAAGGAAAAGAGAAAAAAGAGAGAGAAGAGAGAGAAGGAGGTTGCAGGGCTGGAGCCCTGTCTTCACCCTCTGTGTGCAGTCTTAAAATGGACAAGTATTAAGTCCTGTTAACTGAAATGAGACTTTTAGGAACCAAAGCACTGAAAATTTAATAAATTGAACTGAGCTATCATTAAGGAAACCAGCTCCCCAGCAGGAAAGGGATGTTCGACAAATCATAGCAGGTAGCAGTTACTGGAAAAAAATAAAACCATTTGCCGTTTATACGTCAACAAGTGGTGACTCCTCATATAACCAAGGTAGATATTTCAAGCTCAGAAACTATGATAATACATGACCTCCATCTTAGTGACTTGCCAGGTGTGCCAGCCCATGTTATAATTCCTGTTATAATCCATGCTGTAGCCCATGTTGTATGTGAAACTGATACCACCCTCTTGCTGGGCACTCTATCCCTAGGAGGCCACCTGCAGGTCTGACCCCACCAGGTAGGTTGGAGTCCGCGGTGCCAGCTCCCACTCCTGTTTGTTTGTTTGCCCCCGTTGTGTTACCATCAATATTAATTCAACTAAATAGCACTAAACCAATGAAATGTGAAGGTGAAGTGTGAAAGACAGATTGTTTTAGTGAAAGCTATAATAAATACTTGAGGGTAAGAAAAAAAGATAGCTGTTGGATTAGGGTATGTGAAAAAGCAGTAAAAAAAAAAAAAAAGGACAAAAGTCATATAAATCCAGAATTGGTTTGCATTCAACCTATTTCAGAGATTTTGTTTTTTTTTTTAATTTTCCCCACCTCTTTGAATTAACTGAAATGTGAACTTGTACAGGATACACCATGCATCAGTGGGGAGGATAATGCGGCCTTCTGACCAAAGGTTTAGATACAAAAAAAGGCCTGTTGTACCATGAGAAGATGGACCATTAGAAGTATATTATGTTCTGAATTTATAAAAATGTTTAAAGTGTGTATCAATTTTTTGGCTTACGATGATTCTTTTGGAATATTTTTTAGTAAACGTTAAAATTTTAGAATAGTTTTAGACTTACAGAATTATTGTGAAGATAGTACAGGGAGTTCCTATATAGCCCATATCCAGTTCCCCATCATTAACATCTTACATTCATATGGCACATTTGTCATTATTAATAAACCAGTATTGATACATTATTGCCAAGTAAAGCCAATAGTTTATTCAGTTTCCTCTTCCCTAATGCCCCTTTTCTGTTCCAGATCTCGTTCAGGGTACCATATTAGAGCTAGTTGTCATGTCTCCTTTGGTTCCTCTTTCTGTGACAGTTTCTCAGACTTTGCTTGTTTTTGATGACCTTTACGGTTTGGGGGAGTACTGTTCAGGTATGCTGTAGAATATCTCTGAAGTGGGATCTGTCTGATGCTTTTCTCATGTTCAGATTGGCATATGGGTTTGGGCAAAAGACAGAGTAAAGTGCCATTCTCAACACATGATGCTATGGGGTAGGTACTGTCAACGTGATTCAGCTCTACTGATGTTGGGAGGATCACCTACCTGGGGTTGCTGGTCTGTATTACCTGGAGAACTTGCTGGCAATTCAAAACCTTGGGTCTGGGAGTTTTGATTCTAAAAATAAAAGGTAGAGATCACAGGTTGACTGGGACAAATAGTGTAAGAAGTGGACACAGTAATCACTTAAGATTTTTTTGGCCCTGACAATTTTTTATTCCGGGACCATCTCAGAACCAAATTCCAAGTGCTGAAATTTAAACGTTTATGGAATAGACTAATCGTTCTCAACTATTTATGTGTCTCAAAATCACCAGGGAGATCTAATAAAGAACACAGGGATATATAAGGTCAATGAGAGGACCAGGCTTAGGCAGTTGTATTTTTTATCAGTTTTCTAGGGGAATTCTAACAGAACCAGTGTTTGAGAACTAAAAATAAAGTTGTTGGATGTAGGGCAGTTTTGCTGTGGGAAGATGACGATTGCTTTCACCTAGCAAACTTCAAGTTCCCTGCTTCAGGCACAGACCCCAATACTTATTAGGGAACCTCCCTCCCACTTCCCAGTTTTATGCTGGCCTCTGTCCTCTGTCCTCTGTCCTCTAAGATTCACAAGTGGGGCTCTTACCCAAGTCTGGCTATTCAACCAGCTCCATCTTCCTGGTCTTAAAACTTGATCCAGGGTAGGAAACATGAATGAAATCGACCTCATTAATGGGAGTTAAGCACATGAATGGGAAATATGAATATAAACATTGAATCTAAGAAAGTCAATGAATTGAATGTTGACATGCAATACCAGGGTAATTCATGGATAGGACTCAAGAAGTGTTTTGTAATCAGTAGTCAATGAACTAGTGATGACTCTAGTCACAGGCAAAATGCCACAGCTATTATTAAAGTAAATGTGTACAAAGGTCCTGTTTATTGAACAGAAAAGTGATTCATTTGTAGCTGAAAGGCAAAGTCACATGCCAAGAGATGTTTCTTGACATTTTGTTCCCTTGAAGGTCAATTATGGTAATATATTTAAACAATTTATTGAGTATAAAAATAAAGTATTTGAAAAATGAGGTATTTTCTCATAGTTAATTATTTGAAATAGAAAATGTTGTGAGTACTATGTATTTATTGAGCATGGTTAAACTAGCATGAATATTTTTTAACAAGTAATCATTGGAAGCATGGATATCCACTAGTATAACTTGCCTAATTATTTATTATGGAATGCTTCTCAGTTCTCATGAGAGTGTAACATTTTTCTCTTATTTTGATCATTATTATTAAGGACTTGTAAATACAGAACGTTTAATAATAAAATATTTCTATCCTCTGGTGTTCAAGATTATTCGATTTTTTAAGTAATTGTATTTTTTAAAGTAATTTTTGTTAGCTAGATGAGGAACTTGTGGCTATCTACCTGGAATAAAGCATCACAATAGCTATAATCAGATGAATTCCAGGCAGAAATCACCAATCATTCACTCATCAGCTGTTTGTGAGGCTGACGAGGATATTAATTCAACCTCCTGAATCTCAGTTTTCCCACCTATAAAATAATTGGGATTTATAACATTGCATTTCTGATTCTGTGGACAAAAATAATACGTGTAATATGCCTGGCACATTAGGATCTCATAGATTGTATCTACTACTTTTCCCCATCTCTGTCCTTCTGTAAACACTTGCACCCTCAGCACACGTTTATGATTAGAAATACAAATAACGGAAGAGATTCCTTAAAATGCACTGTTGGTGGATATCCTATGAAAGTTGATAGTTTCAGCTGCCAGTGTTTTCAACATCCATCGTCTTGATCACTGGCTGGGGAGTCTCCCCTCCACCCCAAGTCCTCCGTGACTACCATGAAACCAGGATTCTGTGCCCCAGGTGTGTGTGTTTCCTAGGGCTGCCATAACCAGTTACCACAAACTGAGTGGCTTACAATAGAAATTTATTCTCTCACAGTTCTGGAGGCCAACAGTCCTAAATCAAGGCGTCAGAAGGGCCATTCGAGCTCCCTCTGAAAGCGCTAGGAACGAACCTTTCCTTGCCTCTTCTGGCTTCTTGTTAATTGCCGGCAATCCCCAGAGTTCCTTGTCATGTGGGGAGATACTCTAGTCTTGGTCTCTGTCTTGGTATGGCCACCTTCTCTTTGTGTGTGTCTGTGTCCAAATTTCCCTCTTATAAGGACACTAGTCATTTGATTAGCACCAACTCTAATTCAACATAACCTTACTTTACCTTGATTATATCTGCAAAGACCCTATTTCCAAATAAGGTTACATTTACAGGTTCTGATGGACATAAATTTTAGGGGACACTGTTCAGTCCAGCACTCCAGGACTTCAGGCATATGTTCCATCCCTGGTCCCTTCAAGAGTTTGGGCCGGGTGTGGTGGCTCACGCCTGTAATCCTAGCACTCTGGGAGGCCGAGGTGGGTGGATCATTTGAGCTCAGGAGTTCGAAACCAGCCTGAGCAAGAGCGAGACCCCATCTCAACTAAAAATAGAAAGAAATTAATTGGCCAACTAAAATATATAGAAAAAATTAGCCGGGCATGGTGGTGCATGCCTGTAGTCCCAGCTATTTGGGAGGCTGAGGCAGAAGGATTGCTTGAGCCCTGGAGTTTGAGGTTGCTGTGAGCTAGGCTGATGCCATGGCACTCTAGCCAGGCCAACAGAGTGAGACTCTGTCTCAAAAAAAAAAAAAAAAAAAAAAAAAAAAAAAAGAGTTCAGGGCTTATCCTGTGCTTTGTCCCTTTGACTCCCCCGAAACAGAAACTCACAGCCCTCCATGAAGTTCTGCAGGAAGGGAAGGGGCCAAGCTCTCATTGACATTATCCATGTCAGTTCATTAGGTAAAATATTACAAGCTGTAAATACTGCAAGGGGAGATATTCTACAAGAGAAAGTGATACCAAATAGCAAGAGAGTTGGGGAAAATACAATGGATGGACGTGCTTAACAGTTACTGAATGTTTGCTGAACCCTCCATGTGCTTATCTCATCATGTCCTCAGGAGTGTGCTTAGTGTTATCTCCAATTTCCACAACAGGAAATGGATATTCAAGGAAAGTTGCATAACTTCACCAAGGTCCTACAACTAATATATGACAGAGGAGAATTTTATGTCCAGATTTCTCCAACTCAGACGTCCAAGTTCTTTCTTGTTCTCCAAAAACTTAGGAAATTTCTTTTTTGTCTTTTGTTTAATTGTCCACTGAATTTCTATCTTTTCATACGGAAAGCTGAAATGGTAGACTAATTCCTGAAGAGGCAATGTGTTAAAAACTGCACTCTTCTCTATTTTTCCAAAGAGGCAGTTAGGATTCACACCAGTCCTCTTCTTCCCTCTATTTTGCTGTTTTTAATGACTTTAATAACAGACAAGGTGCACATTTTGAGAGACAAGAAGACTCTGATGGATTTCAATGTAAGTAGTGAGGAGCTGACTATATTGCCAACTGAATGGTGTTGTACTTAGAAAATCACCAACATTTGAAGTTAGTTGTGAAGGACTGTCTCTTTTATATGCAGAAAAGTCCAGTTAGTTGGACTGCACATTAGATTGGTTGGATGTCCAATTAAAGAACACAACATTTTTTGATTTCCTGAATAAAATTGTACTAGTAAAATAGTACCAATGAAGCAACACAAAATTGAGTAGTATTCCATAGTTGAAAAAATACATTTCTTAGATCAAGACTGAGATATGCATTATTTCCATTTTGCAAATGAAAATTTTGGTGACTAATAATCAGCATGGCTAGCATACTACCCAGCATTTCAGATTAAAGCAGCATTCTCTGTCAATAAATAGACAAATTGATTTGTGCTTGAACTATATCCCAGTGAACTAGTCTATATATTTTTTGACTAATAATTGAGGCAGTGATGTCAAGATTTTTTAGAGGTTTTTTTTTAAACTACTACTTGAATTTCCTTCTGCTCAATTTGTTTGATAACCACTTTCAATCCTACAGATTAATGTACTATCTCTCCTCACATGACAACATGTTCAGTATTTTATCTCCTTTAACAAATTCTTCAGAACAGCAAGTGCAGACATTAAAAGATAATTTCTATGGATCAGCCCTATTGCTTATTCTCTTAATACTAAAAAAAGAATTTACTAGCTTCTACCTGATAATTTCCTTTTATAATTGATTGGTTACAAATTTGCATGTTTGTTGCATGATATTTTTTTTTTTTACAAGTCCCGATGCATGGA
>VBSM01003039.1:23295700-23320973 GCA_008086735.1 Cheirogaleus medius
CAATATTTGTACCCCCATTATATGATGAAATAAAAGCAAAAAAATAAAAAATAATAAAATAAAATAAATTGGGGGTCAGGTAAGTACCCACCAGGCCACCCATTCTGAACATCAAATGGCCTTGAGCCATCAACACTAATACCATTGTCTCCTGCATTATTATCCTTATGGAATGTTTCATTTATTCTCCCTATGGGGTGTGGAGTCCCTCAGTCAGCCAAGGAGATGTTGAATACACAAGTATATGTAAATAAATTATTCCTGGCATGTAATTTAATTATTCAATGTGAAGTTAATGGAAAAGTAAAAATCACGTATAATTTGAATCTTCATTATAGAAGAGACATAGTTAAAAGGCCTGGTTTTATATGCCATGAGGTTTCCCAAAATTGAATATTATAGTGCTGGCCTCAGCCTCTGTTTTCTATCTCTTTGCCAACTTTAGTCATTAAGAACTGATGCAAAATCCACAATGTATTATGAATCCATTCTAATATAATCAGAATCAGGTAACATTTTACTATTTGAAATTATTTTAATTGAAATATTTTAAGAAACATTTTAATAAATTATCAATAAATTATTTGAATTGTGATCTGACCCTAAGCAGTTTTGAGTCATTTTGAAAAACCCGTGTCCATCAGGTGGGTTTCTGGATGTTGATTTCCAGCATCTCCAATCCAGCCCTTCTCGTCATCTCCTTAATTGAGCCCATTGTGTACACTGATGACCACAAGAGCCTTATAACGGGGCTCTGCTGTAAGTCCTACACTGCTTTTTAAAGTAATTTTTAGGCTGCCTTTAGCAAAATATTTCAAAATGTTAAAATTTGATCTCAGGGGTCATTGGTCTATGTATGAAATTTACTTCCTTGCCAGGTCCTTCAAGATATCTATTAGTACAGATGCAAAAATGCAGATACAGACCCGCTCTGTCCTAGACCTGCCTTTCTTTCCAGTCCCATCTTCTAAGATTCTTTTCTTTGGGTCTTCACTCCACTTTTCTGATCCATTTGGCAGCCTGGAAACTTGCTGTATGTGTGACTATCTCAGTCCAGGTTATGGTTCTCCATGACTGGGACTCACTCCCTTCCACCTTCCTGCTGACCAACTTCTGCCTGTCCCTTGGGACTGGACTCAACATTTCGTTCCCCAGCCACGGTCCTGGGCTTGCATCCCTTCCTGTCTAATCGCCAGAACACTTGCCTCACAGTAGTGACCATCTGTAATTCATCTGCCCCTCACCTAGAACCACAGAACTGCAAGATCCTCTGACTTTTGTTTCTCTGCCTTAATCATTCTGGTATTTTGCCATGCTTACTGCATCAAACAGGGGCTTCACAAACTCTTGCTACATGAGAAAACTGAAGGAAGAAAAGAAAGATGGAAAGGAGGGAGGAAGAAAGGGAAGAAGTGCCCTACCTGATGAAAAATTTAGTAACTCACTTCTTGAGTACAGATCTTATCATATTCCCGTGGCCAATAGAGTCTTGATAAATTTTTAGTCTTGGTTTGTGTCAGTTAGATAATATTCTTTGCCTTTTTATGGACTTTTTTTTCTTAGTGAGTTCCATTTTTATTCATGTGAATTGAGTCTGCAATATTGGCTGCTCTATGATTAGCGCTTTGTGGTAGAAACTGCTTTTGTTGTTGACTTCTTGATCCTTAGCACCCAAGACAGTGTCTGGCCCTCAGATAATACATTTTTAATAGCACAATCAACAAATGACATTACTTTGACCAGGATAAGTAGCTGACTAAATGAACTGTATTAGTTAGGATCTTTGGTTACAAGTCAAAGAAACCACTGATTTACTTAATGGGGAAAAGAAGTCATTTGTTGAAACTATATAAGATGCTCATGAAAGACAGGGAAATATATAGAAGCCAGGGTTTAGGAAGGGCAGGAATCATAAGAATTCTGGGGATATAAGCCCACAGGGACTAGAGGACAGTGACTTTGGGGTGTCTCTTTTGAGAGAATCAAATTCAACTCTTTTCTATTCTTGTATAATTTTCCTTAAGATTCAGATCCCAAGAGGAGCCCACTCAATTAGAGATGTACCCACAACTGTGCATTTCCTACAGCTGCTGTAACAAATTATCACAACTGCAGTGGCTTAAAACAACACAAAATTACTCTTTCATACTTCTGGAGGTTAGGGAGATCAAATGGGCCTCACTTGGCTAAAATCAAGGTATTGCTAGGGCTGTGCTGTTTCTGAAAACTCTAGACCTAGACAACAACTCATTTCCCTGCCTTTTCTGACTTCTAGAGGCTGCCCACATTCCTTGGTTCATGGACCCACCACTTTCATCTTCAAAACCAGCAATCACATTGCTCCAACTTCTGTGGTCACATCCACTTCTCGAACTCTGACCCTTCTGCCTCCCTCTTCTACTTATAAGGACCCTGTAATTACACTGGTTGTACCCAGATAATCTGGGATCATCTCCCCATCTCATGACCAGCCAACTAACAACCATACTTCCATCTGCATGAATTCCTTTGCCGTTTAACATAACATCTTCACAAGTGCTGGGGATTGGAACATGAAAATCTTTTGGGAGCATTGTTCTGCCTGCCACAGTTGCAGACCCTTGAGTGAGAGCTCAAAAAACTTCATGAACATAAGATAAATAAATCCCTCAAAGAAAATCAAGGTTCATTTAGCAAAAGCAGGGAGAAGGGTTACTGATCAAACACAAACAATGTTTTCCCACTGCACACATCAAAGTTCATATCATCTATTTTTGAGCACAAAAAAGTGCATTCTGAAGATGTTTCTCCAGGCAGTGAAAACATCGGAAGTTAGTTGAGTGAATGTTTAACATGAAATGTTTAAAATAGCATTCAAGTAAGCTGTTTTCTCTTAATTCCCCATTACTCTCTTTGGAAGCTCTTCTAATGCTCATTGGCCAAGTTTGGCAAAAATTTAAAGCTAAGTCAGTGTTGCTTCTATAAGAGTTTCCCTGGTCAGTTGAACCATAGGCCAGTGGGACATTGAGAAGCCAAATAACTAGTGCAGAAAGGGTTTCCCTCCTCCAGTGAAAGGACCAAAAGTAGTTGTGGTCTGTTTACTGATTGTCATAGGATTACATTGAGTAACTGGGAGGAACACACAAGGAATGAGTGGAAGAGTGTTTTCTCCATTTCTGTTGCCTTTTGTAAGCCTTTACTAGCGGCAAGTGGAAAGGAGTTCTGTACCCTAGATTAAAAAAATTGTCCAGGCAAATTCCAATTGATGGATTATCTTTCTTTTGTGAACTCAAATGTGAGATTTCAGATTCAAACTCACACATAAGCAGGAGGAAACAACAAGACAGAAGGCAGTATTCGGGCTTGACTGGCCTATGCAGAAGATGTACTTCTGCAACTCCAAGACTGATAAACTGGTAATTCATGAAGGCCTAGATTAAACCCACAAGGTCATTGCAAAGTACATGAATATAAAAGCAAGCAAAGGAGAAATATGCTTGACCGGTGTCATCCATCTTAAAGCTAGCTTTCATTTAGAAATAGTAATGCACCTTTATTTTGTCTTTTCAAAATAATTCTTTTTTGGATCATTTAGCATCTTGGATAAGCAAATGTTTCATATTATACCTATGAGGTTTGTCCAGTGCCAGGTACTTCATTTTTGTTCGTTGTGCAAGAATGCAAGACTGGAAGCACGCTCTAGACATTACAGTGTGTATCTAATAGCCAAAACTTATGGTGTTATTCTCCATTCAATTATAGACTCAGGGTATGACCTTGAAAATGCTGCTTAATTCCTTTATGCCTCATTACCCTCTCATTTATAAAATGTCCAGGCAAGGAGTCTTTGCTCTTTCTTGGGCTGTTCAAGGGCTCCTCATATGCTGCTGTAGTTTTTGCTTGGTGCTAAGATAAAATATGTAGAATGAATGCCATTACTGTAGGGGACTCTAGAATTGACAAAGTAAAATTTACCTTTCACCTAGTTATACCAATAATTATATATTCGATGTTTAAAGGTGCAATCTTCCAGATAATAGAAACTAAATGTATTAGAATTCACATGTATGTGGGTAATATTGTTTTCCTCTTACCGATTCGACCAGTACCGATTAATCTGTTAATATATTAATTTGTTAATATATGTGATTCTGTCTCTTCATTTTTTTAATTCCCACATTTTCCTAATTATGATAGAATCCAGTTTTTCAAATTTTCCTATTACATTAAACAATGTTGTCAATTTAGATTTTAAATTAGAAGTTTTCTTGGTTACCAATGTAAGCTACACATTTTTGTGTATAAAATATTGTACAGTATATCAGAGATAACTGGTTTTAGATCCTGTCTGTGTTACAGGCAATCTGATGAGATCTTATGCAGCCTGAACCTGTGTTTCCTGTATTCAGAGCACGGTCAACACCTGCACTTAGTTGTTTGTTCCTAAATCATTACGTAGCAACTCTAATAACTTGAACTTACTGATGCATTTGCATAGTGTGATACAAATTTAATTATATAAAATTAAATACTTTATTGTTCATTTTTCCTTAGGTACCTATACCATGATTAAACTGTGACTAGGAATAGTGCCATCTTGAAAATAAAATCTGTAAATACATTTCTGATTAATGTCCTTCCTGTTTTGTTCGATTTGTTCCATATATCAATGGAACTTGAATCCTGTGTTCAAAGTTCAGAAAGCTGCTTCACTTTTAAAAACAGCTAATTGAGAGACATTTTTTCTCAGTTGTGCAAATTATATGTGTGGTGCATAGAAATTAGATAATGATTTTCCAATAAGATGATGTGTAGACTTGTTATTCTAAATTGAAATTCAGTCACTTGTACAATTTAAGTTTGGCATCATTCTCAGAGTAATTACTGCTTCATGAAATCAGTCTATCCAACTGCATTGCCTCATGCGGATGCCAGGCACAGACGCAGTCACCAGGGAGCGGAGGCACGGGAAACAAAAGGGCCCTTCAAAACCCGGCATCGTTTTCTTTGGTGAAATTATTGACATCATCGAGTACCAGTAGCCACTTGTTTCTTAATTAAGTTAATAAATGACTAATTGATCCAGTAAGTAAATGATTCCAGGCAAAACAAATACTCATACAATAAAAAGACCAACTAAACAATCACATAACAGGCTGAATAGGTTAAACATGATCAGTTCACTGACTACTTTATTCATTCATTCGACAAATAAGTATTGAGACACCGGTTGGTAAAAACTCTTTTAACTGAGAGATAGAGACCAGTCCATTAAGAAGAGTTATTTAAGATAAGGAATCATAAAAAAAATTTTTACATAAATGCTGTATTGATTTTATTTTTACTTAATTGTACCCATGTTCACTGACTTTACGGGACCTAGGTAATGGATTTAAATATGGGTGTGCTCACAAGAGTGCCAGATGAACATTCTTGCTGCCCATCTCCCACTCTCCCCTCCTTGCATCCTCTATGATTTGCATTTTCTGTTTCTTCTAAGTAAGGAATGTAAGGCACATGTGAAGCATTTGAAGGAAGAATCCCTCTAGATCTTTGTAATCTTTTCCTTTGCGCTTTACAGTCGTCTCATCTATAATGAATTCCATAGCATTTTTAATGGCTTATCTTAAAGGAATGTCACCGAAACATTCATAAAAACCAAAAACTCTTATTCTTGATGCAGTTATATCTCATTGGCTTATGTATGTTTAATGAAACATAATCATTAGGTGAAATTGGAAGGAATGGATTTGGAAGTGACACAGCCAGTTCCCGGTGATCTGCCCCTTAACCAGTGAGGGCAGGCGGGCGCCAGGCTGCGGTGGAGCAGACAGAGGAGCACAGGTGCACTGAGGGACTGTTCAGCAAGGGTTGCAGAATGGGGCCACTTAACACAGCTCCTAGAGGACTTGCTGGTCATTGTGCTAGGCACTAGAATATGAAGATAATATGCCCTCTGAAGTCATCCCTACTTATCAACCTTCTTTCTTCAGAACAAAAATCTACACTTCAGACCCAATCTGATCTCTGTATTCATTATTTTTTCCTATAGCTGCTCCTAAATGGGAAGAAACCATTCCTATTTACCTTTTACGTTCGGTACTCAATGCCCAGTACTGAACCTGGCACAGTCTGTGATCACTGAATGACTTTTTAAATTAATGAATTATTTTCTCCATTGGTATCAGTATTAAGAGGCATCCTATAGATTAACACAGTATAGTCATTGAGAACCATAGACCATGTGGGCTTAAACAGGAGCTCTTTCCTGTGCTACCTTGGGGAGGTTGACCTCTCTGGATTCAGTGTCATCCTCTGGGAAAGGGGATGATAGCAGAAGAGCAGCATAGCATTGTTGTATTAATTGAGTCAGTACTTGTGAAGAGCTTAGAGTAATTCCTAGTCCGTAGCAAGTAAGCAATTCATTAATGTTATTAGTATATTGTCTTGTACAAAGTATTTCTTCTACTGTAACTTCAAATTTTAAATATACTTTCATAGCTGTTATGAAAGGGTACCACTATCCATGTATAGATAATAATCTTCAGTATACCTGCTAGGGCTGATATGACACTGATGTGCATTTTTCATTACATTTTCATCTAAGACATACAGAAATTCATTGATAGGAAACTCGATTGTATAAAAAGTATATTTAAGAGAAAATTTTTATATTAGAATGTTTATGGTTTTATTCTAACCAAAATCTATATACCTACTGTGTTTACGTAATTGCGATTTTAAAAGAAACATCATACTGATTTATCTTTCCTTAAGACCATTGGACATTTATGTAAAAAACAAATTTCAATTTAAGTATTTTTTACTGTGCTTTTAATAACCCTTGTATGATAATAAGTTTCTCACATTAGATAGACTGTAAAACTTTTTATTTTACCCTTTTAAAAAAATAATTGATTGAAATTTCATCTATCAATCATCTTTTGGAAATGATTAAAGTTTGTCAATAAAAAAGGCATAAAAGGTAGATTATAATCAAGTTTATGCCTGCTTCTCTACCTCCAGAAAGACTAATAATGCTAAAATATTTCTGTGTAAAATAGTAGGTGATTCCTACATAATTGGCATAGAAATTATTTTTTAAAATACAGTAGAAAAATGGTACAAATGAATTTTAAAATGTTAAATATTATCATTTTTAAACTGGAAATGTGATTATCATTGTAAACAAATCTATAAGCTCATATCTAAGTTTTAAAATATGATAGATTGCATAAAATAATTGTAAACATATAGAGAAATTGCTTTTCGGATAGCTTTTCTGAAGTTCACCTTTGGCATTTTGGATAAGCATGGTCTCTTAGAAGATGATTGACTTCACACTGCACCAAAAAGATACTGGATGGTGTTTGCCAGAGGCTGGAGGAGGAGAACAGGGAAGGGGGAGATGTTGGTTAAAGGATACAAGGTTTCAGTTAAACAGAAGGAATAAGCTTTAGTGATCTGTTATACAGAATAGTGACCATAATAAATAATAATCCATTGTATATTTGTAAATTGCTAAAAGAGCATATTTGAAATATTTCCACCACAAAAAAATAAGTATGTGAGGTGATGGATTTGTTAATTAGCTTGATTTAATCTTTTCACATTGTAAACATATAATATGCAAAACATGTAATATTCAAAATATATGTAAACATGTATTTACACCATAAATATATACAATTATTATTTATCAAATAAAAATAAAATTTAAAAACACTTAAAAAGATAGCATCTTATCTTCAAGATCACAAAAGTAAGTAATATGCTAGTGACAAAACTTAATGATTTATCTAAAATTAAAATACATACTTCCTTGAAACTAATGATTATCAATGAATATTGTTTTGTAACAGGATTAAAAATGCAAAAGAACTATTAAATCCAAACATCAACAATCGTGTGGTATAATCAAAATGATACGTGACAAGATAACAAATTTAGTTTAAAATTCTTAACTATTGTTGACTATCCTTCTGTGAATAGACGAGCTATTTTTTTGTATTTCATTTTTCCCAAAAATGAAGTTATTAGTAATAATGTTATACATTTGACATCAGGGTCAGAAGATTTTTATCTGTAATTACAGTAAAATGGATAAAGTGCTATAAGAGAAACGTACACTAAATTGACAAGTCGTAGAGTGAAAGATGACTCTTTTCTGTGATTGGAATCACTTTTTTGTCTAATGGATTCTACAGTTTAAAATGCCATTTTATGCAAAAGAAAACAATTATAAATTCTGTACTAGCTATCATATTATTAAAAATTTAAATGATCACACATGTCGATGTTTGCCAAAGTGCACGTAAATTGTCATTTTTTTTATGTTGTTGGCAGAGTCTCCACTGGAAAGACTTTGGGAACAAGATGGCAGCATCTGCTGCAATTTAAAATTTTTATAGTCTTAGACTCAGCGAATTCATTTCTAGGAATTTATTCTAAAATAATACACATGCACATAGCTGCATATGACTCTCATAAAGTGATCCTTATTTCAACATCTATATATGAACAAAATAGAAAAAGGAAAGGAAGAAGAAAATAATGTAAATTTATGCATTTGTAGAGAATTTAAAAAGATGTATCAATACAATGGAATATTTGTATACAGATAAAAAACCATGATAAATTTGTAAGTGATGACCTGAAATGGTCTCCAAGACATAGTGATTGGGGAAAAAAAAGTTACAGAATAATGTATATAGCATGATCACATTTTTGTTATATATGTATTAATACATATGTGTGGGTTTGTGTGTATGTGCATGTATGTATGTATATGTGTATATCTTTACATATACAGGTAAATGGGCGAATGTATAGAGGAAAACTGGCAGCATTCTTATAATATGACTGCTGAGAAATTTGTTTATATATTGTTTTTTTATGTTGTTTGAGTATTCGACAATCTAATATTATGTAATTTTAAAATTGTTTAAGCAATATTTTATTAATATAATGGTAATATGAATGTGTATATAGTAGTTATATTTCCTTTAACTTACCCATTTAAATATATTCTGAAAATAGAGTTGATGTATTGACCTTTTATATTCAAAGTAAAAGCAATGCAATATTTTATTCGGTTTTCAATTTTTGAGTACCGTATTTTTTCACTCAAATCACATGATATAGAAGTTATAATTTTTAAAAATTTTTGTATACCCATGAATCAGCCTCTCATTAATAATTTTGTAGTGCATATAGTGTAGGCTTTACAAAGTCTTTAAAATCACTTTGCTTTCCTTTTCTGGATTTACTATGAATTCAGGTACCAAAATGTTAGTATATAAAAGCAATGTTTTTTCCTACTTTATACTTGACAAATTTCAGAATGAGTGGTGGAAAAGATGATTAATATTTGTTAAATTGTAAGCTCATCAACAAGATTCACTGGTAAATCTCTAAATTATTATTTGATTATTTCCCTAAGTAGAAATTTCAAATTTATATTTTAGTGGAGTGCTTCTTTAATTTCATGATATAAGGAGGTCTGATAAATTTTACCCTGAACAGGTGGGTGTTTATGTGATGTGAATTTTTTCATACCAAGAAGTTATATTTTGGTTATAAAATAAATAATATAAAATATTTGTATAAAATAAAAAAACAAGAAATCCATTTTGATTTTTAAGTATGCATTTCTTCAATCACAAATTGTAATGTAGTATAATATAAATGTTTATGATCTTAGTATATATAATAATTTAAAGGATATTTAACAAAAGATAATTTAAAAATTAAAATATATTTTATAATAATTTTTCCAGTGTATAATCAAGAGCTTTATAGTTTTCAAATTATAATAATAAAAATTAACATTTTTGAACCTTCACACAAAGAAGGACAGAGAACAGAGAATGTTTTGTCCACTGATGAGGAAATTAAGGTACAGAAAAATATTTTTCCAATAGGACTATATTTAAACCTGAACCCATTTGACTCTTAGATTTACTATACTTTGGTTGCTTCAGGTTTCTCATGCCTCAGAGCAAGATAAAATAAATGAAAAAGAAATCATAACAAAATTTGTTTTTCAAGAAAAATTTAAATTACTGTATTCTTTTTACTGAGAAATTTTTGTAACTATGCCCATCATGCACTCTGGAGAGTGTATCAGTCAGTGTGGGCTGGGTATGTCATAGAAACAAACAATACCAAAATCCCAATGGCTTAATCCAAACAGTATATTTAATCACTAATGCAACATGTCTAGTATGGGTGGATAAAACTTCCTCTTCCACATAGTCACTCTACACTTTCTTAAGCTTCTGACACCTAATACAATGCACAGGTTCTCCAAGCAAGGAAAAGCAGAGAATGCAGCATCATGCATTGGCTCTTAAATGCTTTTACTTAACCATAATTCATTGACCAAAACAAGTCATAATAGTAAGACTGATTTTAAGTGAATTCTTTACTAGATGAAAAAGAAAAATGGAAAACGAGTGAGCAGCACTAATATCTACTGCCATAGAATTAACTCACTCCACCTTGTGTTGGGGAAGAATGCAGTTGGTTCATACCAAGACCAGAAGAGGACTAGTTGAAGAATGAGAAGAAAGTCAAGTACCAGAATATTTGAATATGGACATAATAAATGAAGAGGACTTACCCAGAGAATCTTGCAAAAATACTGCTAGAATATGAATCACTGGAAACTTAGCACCAGTCATAGCTATGTGGATTATGGGCATTTGCTAACAGAGAATAGTTGAAATACGACCATGTAAGAATCTGTTTTTCTAAAGCAATGAGGTACAGTATATGAATAAGTTTGGATCATCTTATGACATTAAAACATTCTGTCCTTATCACCATTCACATATAAGAGACTATGGTTTTATGCATATTTTATGAGAACTATAGAGGAAAGTCATCCAACTTAACAGGATGTCCAAAAATAGCATCCTGAGCTTTAGCAATAATTATGAAATGCTTACTTCTTTAATGTCTGGTTATACTATTCAGTAAAATCTTTGAACATCCTTAAAAATCTTTAAACAGACAAATCTAAAATGTATTGTAAAATTACCATTACACTCATGCTAAATCATTAATACATTCTTTTCCATAATTTCTTACTAGGTTTGAACCTTTCTTGGGGATGGTTGCCTGAAAGCAACCAGGGGTTTGTAATTAATCACAAACTCTGAGGGATGATATCGAATACATCTTTGGGATGGGAGCAGAATGTCTGGCCTGGCTTATTTTTGATTCATTCAATCATGAAATCACTGCAACCACAGCATTAGGTAAAGAACCCTAAAAGAACCTGAAGATTTTCACTATACTCAGTTATCTATTGCTGAATAACTCGTTGCCTTAGAATTTAGCACCTCAACACAACTGATATTTATCTCATGAGTTCTGTGAGTCAGGAATTCAGGAGCAGCTTAGCTGGCTACTTCTGAATCAGGGTTTCTTATAATGTTTCAGTGAAGATGTTAGCCAGGTCTGTATCACCTGAAGGCATGCCTGGGGCTGGAAAATCTTCTCCCAGAATGGCTCACTCGTGTGGTCATTGGCTGTATGCATCAGTTCTTTGCCAGGTGTTGGCAGTAGGCTTTAGTTTCGCCTTACGTGGACCTCTCCAGGTGGATGCTTGAGCATCCTCTCAGCGTGGAAGCTGACTGCCCCAGAGTGAATGATCCAAGAGAGATTCATTGGGAAGCCTCAATGCCTTTTATGACTTAGTGTCACAAGTCATATACCATCACTTCCACCATATTTTTTTTGTAAAATGTTACCAGGTCTGGCCTACACTCAGGGAGAGGTGAATTAAGCTCCACTTCCTGAAGAGAGGAGTATCAGAGAACTTGTGGACATAATTAAAAACCATCACACTTTCCCAAACAAAACTTGACAGAGATTGTTATAACTAATAAGCAAATAAGATGTATACACAATGAGAGGTAAAATATTTACGTTAGGAGGTAATTGAAAAGGGAGCAATATCTTAGAGTCTTATCTTGAGAAAAAGGAGATTTAGCAATAAAAAAATACTATGAATTTGGCTTGATGGGGTAATGTAGGGGTAATGTTTTGATTTGTACAAACTGAAAATTAAAAGAAAACAGAAAACAAGTTGGCAAAAGTAACATTAGGGATTGATAAGTGCCGTTTCATAATCTCCAATTATTTCTCCATTTAAAATTGTTTATTAATCACATACCAGTATATTTGAACCCCTAAAAATAAAACCTCCTATGCACATATAATTTAGATTTAACTCTTTATAAAGCTTACATTTTCATGAAGTTGTGTGTTGTAATAAATGAATTATAGCACGTAAAATTTTTATTGACATATTTTGGCAGCTATCAAAAATTATTATGGCTCTTAAGTTTTTGTTTTATATTTATTCTTTTATGGTCAGAAGTTTATTTGAAAAATTTCTAAGTCAATGGTAGCAAGTAAAGTTGTGTAGGAGTAGTTGAAACTGGATTTTTGTTTGTTTTTCATTATTTATTTATTTATTTTGAGACAGAGTCTCGATCTGTCAACTGGACTAAAGTGCAGTGGCATCATCATAGCTCACTGCAACTCAAGCTCTTGGGATCAAGGGATCCTCCTGCCTCAACCTCCCGAGTAGCTGTGACTACTGGTACATGCCACCATACCCAGCTAAATTTTCTATTCTTTGTAGAGACGGGATCTTGCTCTTGCTCAGGCTGGTCTCGAATTCCAGGCCTCACAGGATCTTCCCACCTCAGCCTCCCAGAGTGCTAAGATTATAGATGTGAGCCACCACTCCCAGCCTGAAACTCTGTTTTCTATAATTAAATTTAAAACACTGACTGACACTTTTCCTGCTGTGGTGGGTTAAACATATCGGCAGATATTTATTTACAGTGTAAGCCTTTGTCCTTGACTGCCCATTGATAGCAATTCTAGAAAAAAATAGATCTGTCATTGAGTTTCAGTATCTTGAGATATTGTGAAGTGGCAGATACATATTTGCACTCAATATGAAGGGTAAATTGCCATAATTTGAGTGGACACTTTCAAGCACTACAAAGTAAGAACATGTTGCGAACCACTATGTGGCTGGCATTCTGGGACCTTCTGTCTAATAGGCTGTGACAGTGAAAGTTAGTAATTCATGGTGGTTAAATTGCCGTGGACTGGCTTTAAAGTATGATTTTTTTTTTACCAGATTATATTGTGTAAATCTATGATTAAAGTAAGGAATATAAACTGGAAAACTGCATAATATTTTTAAATGTTAGGGAGAATATTAGGGAAGACAGGTTGTGTTTCATGTATAAGTTTAGATGCTTTTGTTCAGCATCTTGTACAAAAAGGATGTGTGAGATGGACTCTAAGTCTATAGGAGCTGTGTGAAACGGAACCCCAGCAACCGAGACATTTGGCAGTGACAGCATGTTCTGGACACCACTGTGTGTGACGGACACCAAGTTAGGAGCTGGGGTAAGCATGCCGCTTCGAAGTTTCAGCCAGAATGATCAGTTCACTGCTAGCTTCTATTTTATAGAATGCATTAGAACTTCTCCTTATATTCAGAGAGAGTCAAAATTTCAGGGTCAGTTTCAATTTCTGTTCAATCAACTGTTATTTTGAAGGGTCTATAATTTCAGAATCCTAGACTTTATTTTTCTGGCCTAAGAATAAGTGTCCCAACAGCTTAGTAAACCCATCAATCAGCTGTTGAAACATGTTGGTGGTGTCTGAGGGAGCTAGGATGTTTGGTGATTCCAGAAGTGGGTCATTTCTAATTTGTAGGAAAGATGAACTCCAGAGCTTATATTGTTTTATCATGATTATTAATTTTATCCAGACATATTTCCATTATAAATGTAGACATAGGTGTGATTGGTAGAAGTAAACATGGTTTGACTACTTTTGTATTATATATTACCCAAATTCTTTTATATCAATATTTCTATTTTTATGGATTTATATTTAATAGATTTAATCTTTCTGTTTATTAACCTGGGAAGATTTATAGGACATTTATGTACCAATCAGTGTTGTAAATGTAAAATTCCTTGACATTTTGAAATAGGACTGATGATGAATTATAAATGTTCTTTCATTTTTACTTGTTCAATAAGTATTTAGTGATGCCAACTCTTTACCAGACACTATTCTAGGCACTGAGATTATGAATATGAATATGACATAATTTCTGTGCTCCAAGAATTCATGAACTATTTAATAATTAGGAGACATAAGATGTAAAATACATGGTATTTCCATAGATCTATGATGTTGAGTATATCATTGATTTAATGACACTTTTAGTTTGCAAGTGACAGAAAATCCATCCCAAATGGCTTAAAGGAGAAGGGGACCACAGTCACGTTAAGAAGTGTCCCAACTTCAAAAACATTAAAAGATTTTTTTAAAATCCCAGGGAGGGGTAAGATCATTACAGTCCATAGTGATAGATGCAATGCTCGAGGAAAGTTATAAAAGTATCAGTCAGAAGGAAGTGATTCATAGTGTCTGGAGTTGTCCGAAAAGGCTGCAGAGAGAAAGAAATGCATACGTTGACAGGGAAAAGAGAAAAGGAGTTTAGCACCTACACAAAGTCTTGGGGATGATAAAGGCACGTGGGAAGAGAACTTTGAGTATGCAAAATTCAGTTCAGTAAGATGTATGGGAAACTACAAGAGGCTAGTGTGTGTCTATAGTATAAAGTGTGAAGGTGGAGGTGGAGGCAACAGTCTTGAGAACAAAGAAGTAAGCATGGGCCTGGGCAAGAGCAGCTTCCTGCATTAAGTGGATTGGACTTCATCGTCCGTGACAACGGTTTCCAAACTGTTTTGCATCCATCAATTTAGTGGGTAACCCACTAGCATTTTCAATGAACTTGAATAAAATAGAAAATATAATGCATCACATGTTGCAAGGCTTTGTTTTTCATGAAATTTTGTTTCAGTTCAAATATGTGGTTGTGTGTCATTGGGCCATGATATATAATACATTTTCTATCTCAAAAAACATTTGGAGGCTGGGTGTGGTGGCTCACGCCCGTAATCCTAACACTCTGGGAGGCCGAGGCAGGCGGTTCATTTGAGCTCAGGAGCTCGAGACCAGCCTGAGCAAGAGCGAGACCCTGTCTCTACTTAAAAGAAAAAAAAAATAGAAAGAAGTTAGCTGGACAATTAAAAATATATAGAAAAAATGAGCCGGGCATGGTGGTGCATGCCTGTAGTCCCAGCTACTCGGGAGGCTGAGGCAGGAGGATCGCCTGAGCCCAGGAGTTTGAGGTTGCTGTGAGCTAGGCTGACGCCACGGCACTCTAGCCCAGGCAACAGAGTGAGACTCTGTCTCAAAAAACAAACAAACAAACAAAAAAACATTTGGAAACCTCTGTTCTGGGGGCTGAGATCCACTCAAGTACTTTTAGGAAAAAAGCATGTTGTGATCATATTGTTGGTAAAGAAGGTTGACTTTCTCAGTAAGTAGTGCAGAGCACTAATTGGAGGAGGCAATCCTGCAGGCAAGAGAGGCAGATTAGGAAAGTTTTGTGAGTGTGTCTGGGCAAGAGACGAAGGGTCATGCTGAATTTGGTGTTTGTGGGGTTTTTGTAGAGCCATTGCTAATAGGTAGTTGCCTATTGGACATCAAGTGTGAGGTCTAAGCTGGAGGTAGACTCTGATTCATTATTTGCACATCCAATCTCAGTTGTGCATGGCTTTGCCAAAGAGAGGTGTAAACAGTGTTCAGTGAGAAGAAATAGAAACTGTGGACCCCTTGGAAACTCTCATATATAAGATAGTGGCTTTAACCTCATTGTACTGGCCCACTGGGATATTATATAAACAGGTGTAGAAAACATCTCACTTCATTTGTTAATAATATAGTACGTGTTACATACTGGTTATTTTCTGAAATTAGCAAGTTCAAGTTCAAGATCATTAACAAATTCAGGGCCATCATCAAACTTCTCAAAATTCTCTTCCAGGATCTCCCAACAGCATAGCTGCTGCCCCCAATTTCCTTCTGTCTCAGTAATTTGGGGTTCACCCCTGGTGATCCCCGAATCTCAGCCCAGTTGCTCATTTTTTCTTCTACTCACATCTCACTTTATATATTTATTCTTATCCTTTCCTCTCTGCTCACAACCCTCTGCCTTTCCACTTCTGTCTTCTTTTAGCTTTTCCCCTCACACCTTAGGTTCTGAGGGAAGCCGGCTTGCGGCAAGGAAGCTGCACGTTCCCACTGTCAGAACCTCGCTTGTTGGTCAGCCGGAGGACATCGTCCCCCTGGGGCCAGCTCTGGCATCTCAGGTCATAAGCTTGGCTGGGGCAGGTCTCAGGAGGCACAACTTCTGATCCTCATCTGCTGGTTTGTTTTTCAAAGGCACCACCTTTTTAATGTATGCTTTTTTTAAGACAGATAAGTTGTTAAGGTAATGTTAAGACTAGATGAAAGTGCCTGAGACCATGCTATAGGAAACAGGACTGCCAAGACACTCAGAGAAAATAGCCAAAGCAGGTCCTCTGCTATCCTCAATGACCATATTTGCTAGAACTTGGCTGCTATGTGTCTGCCATCATTCCATCTTGCTCTGTGTTAGCCTCCACAGAAGCTTCCTTTTTACCTACAGGCATACTTCATGTAACTAAGAAGGCAGACCTGAAGTCTGTGATGATGTTCAGGTTGGTCCCACCCTCCTCTATGATTGATAGCTCACGCGATGACACAGAATGGGTCTCCACCATGCTGTGTTTAACCTCCCACCATTTTGGGTCCTCTGAATACAGGTGGAACAGTCACCCCTTTGTGTTTGACATGTGAACTTGGCACTCAGATTGTAGCAGGATCTCTGGTAGAGACCCTCCAGCCACCACCGTGCAGCAAATGGCCTTGTGTCTCTGACTCCATGAGTAATATCTAACACCACACCTCCAACTTCTGAGATAGAACTGGATATTTTTCCACCTCCTGTTTGTGCCTGCTGGCACCCTTGTACTTGCATATTCTGACCCTGGCCCACGCTGCTGTTTCTCTCCATACATTCTGTCAGATTCTGTTTATAAGTTACTAGCTGCAAGTTTCAAGTCCCAGAAGGCTACTGAATTGATAGTTCTACTTTAGAAGCCACTTCTCTAGGACAGTGGTGGTCCCCAGCCTTTTTAGAACCAGGGACCAGTTTCATGGAAGAGAATATGTCCACAGACCAGGGGTGGAGGGGTGGAGTGTGAGGTGTTGTTGGGGGAGTGGTGTGGTATGGAGCACAGGTGGTGATGCGTGGCCCATTTCCTAACAGGCGAAGGACCAATACCAGGCTGTGGCCCAGGGGTTGGGGACCGCACACCTAGGGTGTACATTCTTGCACAGTTGATGAGGCAAAAGGCTTAGACTACTCCTAGGATTTCTGAAAAGCAGCTTTCTTAAGTCAAAATAAAGGGGTATCATTTCAAATACCATACAAAGGCTCCTAAAACAAAGTCCACTTTACTTATGTTACATGCTCTAGTAAGCAACTGTTATTGATTTTACTCTAATAGTTCATACATTAACTTAGCAAATTTTTATTAACTGGCTTCTATGTATTAGATATTGAGCTAGATGTGGGAAATTGAACATAGACCAAGACAGATTAGAACAGAGTTTCTGTTCTAATATTATCTCGTTTTGACAACTGTTAATTATTATATTGCTTACATTATGATAAGCAGCAATTTTAAAGCAGCAATTTCTCTTTATAAAATAAGAAGTGAGGATGAATATATTTTTCTGTGTGCACAGTGAGTCTGAGTGAGAGTGATGCTAAGCCTGTTTCTTTTGGTTCATACTCATTACAAATATGGAATTGCAGTTTTGGTGACACAAATGAGATGCTCAATATTGTTCATGTCACTAATTTGTACTAATCCACACATTCTGTGCACCCTAATATTAATAAAGAGATGTTTATACTTATTCCTTAACTTTACATAATAGTAGTCTTTTTCAATATTGCCAATGGAGTAGGTGGTTATAAATTTTTGATTATGTTAAAATATATTAAGATTTTAAAACATTTAATTACTCATATTTATATATTTTTTAAATAATGATATTTGGAATCTTCTGATGCCCTATGTCATTATTTACTTGGGCATAGGGTGATGGTGAATTATGAAAATGATGCCTCATGATGACGCTAAAACTGAAAGTATAAGTCTATTGAGCCATTATTTTTGTGTTGTAGAACATGGGATCAAGAACGGAGATGGGGAGTGTCTTGAGGAGGTGGGGACATTTCTTTGATCTATGAGAGAAGGAAATAAGGCTGAATGTGGCTGCATGCAGGGTTTCCTTGTTTGGTGTGAGGGTCAGGAAGTCAAGGTCTTTAACATGAGAGTTTCTGGAGTTCAAGTACTTGGCTGAAGGTAAAGGAAGAAATGTGAGGAAAGTTATAGACGTTTCTAGTAACTCTAAAGTAAAAGGTGAAAAACAACCTGCCTGAAAAGAAGAAAAGGAGGTCTGACTAAGCAATGTTTAGAAATCATCAGCCTTTACATTCCCTAACTCACATCAGAGTGTGGTTTCTGGCTAGAGCACACAGCTGCCCAGATGTTAGCAGCAAAGAACAGTCACAGGTGAGTGGGTTTGGGGTTGGAGGTTTGCAGACAAGATCCGCTGCCCCAAGTCTGTTCTGCCCACAGACTGGACATCTTGGCTGCTGCCCAGTCTCTCAGGCCAAACCGGGGAATCATGTGGACTCCTCTCTGTTCATCTCACATACCATATAGAATCTATCAGCGATCCTGACAGTTCTGCTTTCAAATATTCCCATGATCTGACCATTTCTCTGACCTCTACTGGCTAGGATTCAAGCTGCAGATGAAAGATTACATCAAAGAGTTGACTGTAGAGTGTAGATCAGGACCATCAATAGAACTTTCTGCAAAGATAGACATTTTCTGCTTTTCTGTGTAATAAAGTAGTCACTGGCCAGCTGTGGCCATTGAGCACCTCACATATGAATGGTACCACTAATGAATTAATGTTTTATTTCATTTTTTAATTTTTTATTTATTTTGTTTATTTCAGGAAATTATGGGGGTACAAACATTTTGGTTATATGTTATGACTTTGCCACACCCAACCCTGATTTGAGATGTGCCCTTCTCCCCCACAATGCTCATCCCGTCCATCAGTTGTGAGTTTATCCACCCCCAACCCCACCCCCAAAGAATATTACTACTGTGTGAGCACCTTAGTGTTGATCAGTTGGTGCCAGTTTGATGGTGAGTACATGTGGTGCCTATTCTTCCATTCTTGTGATACCTCACTTCAGAAGATGGGCTCAAGCTCTATCCAGGAAAATATAAGAGGTACTAGATTACCATCATTCTTTAAAATAATTGAATAGTATCCCATTGTACACATATATAATATTTTATTATCCACTCATGGATTGAGAGGTACTTGGGTTGTTTTCACATCCTTGCTATAGTGAATTGTGCTGCCATAAACATTCAAGTGCAGATGTCTTTATTATAGAATGACTTTTGTTCCTTTGGGTAGATGCCTAATACTGGCATTGCTGGATCAAATGGTAGTTCTACTTGTAGCTCTTTGAGGTATCTCCAAATACTTTTCCATAGAGGTTGTACTTATTTGCAGTCCTATCAGCAATGTAAGAGTGTTCTTATCTCTCTACAACCTCACCAGCATTTGTTGCTTTGGGATTTTTTGATAAAGGCCAATCTTACTCGAGTTAGGTGACATCTCATTCTGGTTTTGATTTGGATTTCCCTAATGATTAGAGATATTGAACATTTTTTATATGTGTGCTGGTCATTATTTTGTCTTGTTTTGAAAAGTTTCTGTTCATGTCCTTCGCCAATTTATTGATGGGGTTATTTGATTTTTTCTTGTTGATTTTTTTTGAGTGATAGATTCTTGTTATCAACCCTTTATTGGATATGTAGAGAATGAATATTTTCTCCCATTCTGTAGGTTGTCTATTTGCTCTAGTGGTAGTTTCCTTGGCTATACAAAAGGTTTTAATTTGATCAGGTCCCATTTATTTATTTTTGTAGCTGCTGTGATTGCTTTGGGGTCTTCTTCATAAATTCTTGCCTACACCAATGTCTGCAAGAGTCTTCCCTACATTTTCTTGTAGGATTCTTAAGGTTCCATGCCTTAGATTTAAATCTGTTATCCATTGTGAATTGATTTTTGTAAGAAGTGAGAGGTGGGGATCCAGTTTCCATCTTGTGCATGTAGCTTTCCAGTTTTCCCAGCACCATTTATTAAAAATGGATTCTTTACCCCAGTGTATATTTTTGTCTTCTTTGTCAAAGATTTGATGACAATATGCATATGGTTTCATCTCTGGATTCTCAGTCCTGTTCCAAAGGTCTATGTCTCTGTTCTTGTGCCAGTAAAATGCTGTTTTAGTTACTATAGCTTTGTAGTACAGCTTGAAGTCTGGTAGACTGATAACCTCTCAGTTTGTTCTTTATGCTTAAGATTGCTTTGGCTATATAAGGTCTTCTCTGGTTCCATACGAAGCATAGAAATATTTTTTATAAATCTGTAAAGAATGTTGCTGGTACTTTGATAGGGATTGCATTAATTCTTCAGATCACTCTAGGTAGTATGGACATTTTAACAATGTTGATTCTACCAATCCATGAGCAAGGTAGATTTTTTCATCTGTTTATATCTTCTATAATATCTTTTCTTAGTGTTTCATAGTTCTCTCTGTATATGTCTCTCACTTCTTTCATTAAATATATAACTAGATATTTGATTTTCTTTGAGGCTATTGTAAAAGGTACTGAGTTTTTTATTTGAATTTCGGCTTGACTGTTATTGGCATATAAGAATGCCTCTGATTTGTGCGTGTTAATTTTGTATCCTGAGACTTTACTGAATTTCTTTATCAATTCCAGGAGTCTCTTGGTTGAATCCTTGGGGTTATCTATATATAATTCCATATCATCAGCAAAGAGTGAGAGTTTGATCTCTTCTGCCCACATTTGGATGCTCTTAATTCCCCTCTCTTGTCTAATTGCTCTAGCAAGGAATTCCAGCACTATGTTGAATAGGAGTGGGGATAGTGGGCATCCTTGTCTTGTTCCAGATCTAAGTGGTAATGGTCTCAGTTTTTCCCCATTCAGAATGATACTAGCTGTGGGTTTATCATATATGGCTTTGATAATTTTAAGGCGTGTCTCTTCTATGCCTGTTTTGCTAAGAGTTTTTATCATAAAGTTCTGCTGGACTTTGTCAAATGCTTTTTCTGCATCAATTGACAGAATCATGTGGTCTTTGTTCTTGCTTTTATTTATGAGGTGATTTGCATTGCGTATGTTGAACCAGCCTTGAATCTCTGGTATAAAGCCCACCTGGTAATGGTGAATTATTTTTTTGATATGCTGTTGGATTCGATTTGCTAAAATTTTGTTGAGGATTTTTGCATCAATATTCATAAGGGATATTGGTCTATAGTTTTCTTTTTTTGTTGTGTCCTTTCTTGGTTTTGGTATCAAGGTGATGTTTGCTACATAGAATGAGTTAGGGAGGATACCATCTTCCTCAATGTTGTGAAATAATTTGTTTAATATAGGTATGAGTTCTTCTTTGAATGTTTTGTAGAACTCGGAAGTGTAGCCATCTGGTCCGGGACTTTTCCTTTTTGGAAGGTTTTTAATTACTGCTCCAATTTCTGTGCATGATATTGGTCTATTCAGGAATTCTACTTCCTCTTGGGTGAACCTAGGGAGGTTATGTGTTTCCAGGAATTTGTCCATTTCCTCCACATTATGTAGTTTTGGAGCATACAGGTTTTTATAGTATTCAAAGATAATATTTTGCATTTCCGTGGTGTCTGTTGTGACCTCTCCTTTTTCATTTCTAATTGCGTTTATTAGAGTCCTTTCCCTTTGAGTTCTTGTCCATCTGGCAAGATGGCTGTCAATTTTGTTTATCTTTTTGAAAAACCAGTTTTTGGTTTTGTTGATCTTCTGTATAGTTCTTTTGTTTTCAATTTCATTTAGTTCTGTTTTGATCTTCATTATTTCTTTTCTTCTGCTAGGTTTGGAATTGATTATCTCTTCCTCTTCCAATTCCTTGAGACTATTTGTTAGATTGTTGATATTTTAGCTTTCTGCTTTTTGGATGTGAGCATTTCATGCTATTAGTTTTTCTCTCAGGAATTCTTTTGCTGAGTTCCACAGATTTTGATGACTTGTGTCCCCATTATCATTAAGTTTGAATAATGTTTTGATTTCTGTCTGTATTTCCTCCTTTTTCCAATAGACATTCAACAATAAATTGTTTCATTTCCTTGATTTTGTGAAGTGATGTGTATTCCTGTTGGAATTGAACTCTAATTTTATACCACTATGATTTTAGAAGATACATGATATTATTTCTATTTTTTTGAATTTGTTGAGGTCTGATTTGTGGCCGAGTATGTGGTCAATTTTGGAAAAGTTCCATGAGCTGATGAGAGGAATGCATATTTGGCTTTATTTGGGTAGAATGCTCTGTAGAGGTCTGTCAAACCCTTTTATTCTAGAGCTTTGTTTAAGTCCATTATTTCTCTGCTTATTTTCTGTTTAGAAGATCTGTCCAGTTCATTCAGTGTGGTGTTGAAATTCCCGGCTATTATAACATTATTGTTTACCATGCTATTTAAATCAGACAGGGTTTACTTTATGTATCTGGGTGCTCCTGAGTTGGGTGCATAAATATTAAGAATTGCTAAGTCTTCTTGTTAGATCTTCCCTTTCACCATTATATAGTGGCCATCTTTGTCTTTCTTACTTTTGCTATTTTAAAGGTTATGTTATCTGAAATAAGTATAGCTACCCCTGCTTTCTTTTGACATCCATTTGCCTGGAGGATTGTTTTCCATCCCTTGACTGTTAGCCTGAAATCATCTCTGTGGGTTGGATGTGTTTCTTGTACACAGCAGAAAAGAGGCTTGTGGATATTTATCCACTCTGCCAGTCTGTGTCTCTTCAGAGGACAATACAAGCCATTCACATTTATTGAGAGGATTGATATTTGAGGTAAATTTCCATTGATATTGTTAGGTAAATTCTTATTGCTTTGTTTTACTCATTGAGCCATGTTGGAGATCAGGTTCTAGAATTTAACTCGAGTGATTTTACTTTGGAGACTGTCTAGTGCTCTGTTCCATGTGTAATGCTGGTCTCAGTACTTCCTGTAGGTCTGGTCTGGTCTGGTCTTCACAAATTCCATAGAGTTTGCTTGTTTGGTAAGATTTTTATTTCTCCCTCATAGATGAAGCTAATTTCGCCAGGTAGAGAATTCTAGGTTGGCCATTATTCTGTTTTATAAGATTAAGGATAGGCACCCAGTCCCTTCTGGCTTGTAAAGTTTCAGTTGCGAAGTCTGCAGTTACTCTGATAAGTTTTCCTTTCTAGGTTATTTGCTGCTTTCCCCTCACTGCTTGGAGGACTGCCTCTTTTTATTTACTTTGGTCAACCTAATAACTACGTTATGTGGTGACTGCCTTTTCACATTGAGTGTCCCAAGGTTCTGTGTGCTTCTTGTATCTGGATGTCTAGATTTCTGGCTAGGCCAGGCATATTTTCCTCCAGTATTCCATGAAATAAGTTTTCTAGCCCTTGTGTATTTTCTTCTTTTCTCTCAGGGATGTCATTTATTCTAAGATTTGGTTTATTTACATAATCCCACATTTCTTTTATGTTTTATTCTTGCCTCTTGTTTCTGTGTTCTTTTTCTTCATCCGATTTGTTTAGAACATAGGCATTATCCTCAAGTTCTGGGATTCTTTCCTCTGTGCGATCCATTCTGTTCTTGAGGCTTTCCACATGTGTTTTGAAGTTCCTTGAAAGCCTCCTTCATTTCCAAGATTTCTGTTTGGTTTTTTCATAGTATTTCAATTTTTTTAGAGAGTTTTTCATTCATTTCCTTTATTGTTCTTTCATGTTTGTGTATATTGAGTTTCTATTTTCTCTTCAATTCCATTGAGTTTTCTTAAAATCCATATTCAGAATTCTTCCTCTGTCAATTTAATCATATCATGTAAGTTGGTATCTATTGATGTAGATTGAATATTGTCTTTTGGGGCACTTTTCTCTATTATCCTTCATATTTCCAGTGTCCTTTTGCTGATTGTGTCTCATCAGGCTACTTTGTCAATAACTGGGGGTGCTGGGGTTGGGTTATGGCTTTAATTTCACAACCCTGAAGGGAAGTTCCTTGACTGTCTTGGGGAGATGCACTCTGGTCCTGTATTGCCTTCGAGGTGTTTTAGCCTCTTAGGTTGTCTCTGACCTGTTGTCTCCCCCTCTTTCCAAAGGAGATTAGTAATTTTGCACCCCTTGCTTAGTATCCCAGGTGGTAAATCACTCTTGTATGAGTGACTCCACTGCCCTCCGCTAGTTTGAGAAGGAAGGCACTGTGTTGGGCTATGGGGTTACCCTCTCTTTTGTTGCTTGTAGTTTGTGTGGAGGAGTCAATTATCAAGGTATTCCAATACCTTTGTTTGGGGCTCTAAACCACCAAATGGGGTATACCTGTGCCCCAATCTTTGGGAAATATCTTGTCACTCACCAGGGTTACTTGAGCCCTGTTACCACTTTAGGTGGGGTAAGAATAACAACAGGTGCCTGGAAGCCTGAGAGCGTATACTTTTGTGGTTGCTTGACCTGCTGCTAGGGTGATCTGCTAATATGTTATTCAGGGCTGTTTCACCACACTTGTGAGACAGCCCCAGGTGGAGGTTGTCAATTGGTGCAAATTGCTGAGGACTCTGGCCAAGATTTTCCTTCCCAGACCACAAGCCCCAAAGCTGTCAGTGGCCTGGGCATAAAGCCGCTCGACCTAGTGTTATGTTCTTATCAGATGATCAAGACCAACCCACAGGTCTGATAAAACAGTCTGTCCCCTTTTGCTTAGTTCCAAGGTCCCACAGATTCACTCCAGTCACACAGAGAAAGCGACTTTTCTCCTTTCTCCCTACCTCCAAGGGTGTAGCCTGCCCTACTGGGCTGGGGGAGGGGTGTTGCCTGAGACCGCCACAGGTTCCAGTCCAGAAAACCTCTTCTCTCGTTTCTCCTCTCCTGCAAGGGCAGGGTCTGCCCTGCCTTGGGGGAAGTCAAGCAAGTCTAGCTGCAGAACTGGGGGAGAGGCACTGCCAGAGGCCTCTGCATGCAAAGAGGCTTCTCTCTTTACTCCGCCCCTCCAAGGGCGGGGTTAGTCGGCCTGACATTCAAGTTGGGAGGGAAAGCCCCGCCCCTCTGAGGGAGGAGTTTGGTCAGCGTGAGGTAGAAGCCGCTGGGCAAGGGGAGAAGCTCCTTCGAGGCCA
>VBSM01003039.1:23321073-23345077 GCA_008086735.1 Cheirogaleus medius
ACGCCCGACCAGTAGAGAGTCCCACACACTCCAGTCCACCCTGTGCCAGCCGAATCTTCGGTGGTTTCCAGGGGCAGCAAATGTCTTGAATGTAAAAATGGGTAAAAATTACAAATAAAAGGTAAGTAAATTTTGATGCATATAGATTATTAAATATGAGGTATACACTACGATTAAACCGTGGAATAATGTTTGTTGACGTAAGAAATTGTGAGATGTTGTTGAGCAAAATATAAAATATTTAGAAATGTTACATTAGTACCCCATTATTTAAAAATAATTATGCAAAATAAGTTATATCAGAAAAAATAAATTACCAAAATCCCAAAGTAAATATACTTATCTAGGATGGCAGAACTGCTCATAGATACTTGCTCTTCCTTTGTTTTTTTTGTTTGTTTTTTTTCCCCGGTACACTTTCCAGATTTCCTGGATTTAGCATAGATTAAATACTAATTTTTAGTGGATTAGCTCTGATTAAGAATAAAGTATTTGGCCATGTTACTATCAAGTTAGAGGCTTAAGACTTTTTAATACTTCCTGCAAGGCAATCCAGGGCTTGGTCTGGGCAGGTCTTTGGCGTGTTTCCTCATCTCTCTGTATGCTCTGAGCAGAGAAGATTGGAGTGGAGGACAACAGTCTTTCCTGTGGAAACGTAGTGAGGACCGATAGTTAAATTAAATCTGGGTGTTAAAAATCGTGAACGAAGGAAATTACTCCAAGTCATTTGCATTCAGGAATAGAGGTTGCAGTAGCTCTGTATGGCGGAATAAACCTTGAGATTTCACTTTTCTTTCCATTATTGCTATAAGGGGAAAGGAGGTAGATAAACAGGCCTAATTATTTCTTAAGCCGTGTGGGTCAAACCTGTCAAGTGCCTAAGGATAAACCTTGATTCGGTGCCTATTAAATCCCACATTTTATTATGACAGGTCACTGTCATACTTTTAAGAGTTACATTTTATAAAAATTAGTTTGTAGACTAGCATTTAGGAGGCAGTACAGGTTATAGGAAATAGGCGGACACATCAAAGGGACACTAAAATAGGAATAAAAAGACAGAAAACCTGAGTTGCAGATGCACTTATGTTACTTAATAACTTTGGGCCCTTACACAGTTTCTTTGTCAAAAAATATATTGATGATAATACTGGCTCAGAGCCTGAATTAACTTGGGCCCAATAAAACTCAGAGAACACAAAAATTAAAATAATAATTTAAAATGCGTAAGATTCCTCCTTTCTCAATGTAAGGCTCTCTTGTGTTAAGTCCACTACATAAGCTGTTGACGTGGATATAGGTGGAGATATAGGTCCAGGGCGGATCTCTCAGGGACCCAGGTGACTGTGCAAAACAAGAGCCATTATTTGTTTTTCTGCTTACATTTTATCCCTGCCTCTCCTGAGTAGAAGGCCGTGGGTCCAGCTGTTTACCTGGGCACAATGTTTGTTGATCTATTTGTCTGCATTATGACACTTAATGAAATAAGAAAACCACATATGAAAGCCAGTTGAACACATAAATATACTTTATTATGTTCTTCCCAACCCCACCACCATAATTACTTAGGTCTGTTCCTTTCATGCTATTGCTATCCATCACCTCAAATACTTGGAACTTTTTAGTCAGCTATATTGCATTTTGCCAAATCATATGTAATCTGATCCTGACTCTGCTCAAATTCTGCTTTGTTAGTATCATTTCCCCAAATCCTGTCACATAATCTATGTTTGTAACAGATTTACTTTTCCAGTGCTATTCTCATCCCCACTGGTAACATTATAAGTAACTTGCTTCAAAAAATAAAAACAAATCAAAAGTTAGTTGGAATGTTCCCTGAGAAATTTGGATGACCACTTTTTTTATTATATATTTTAAATAAAATTCCATAATGCAGTCCTTTGAGGTTGGCATATCTCTAAATTATTAACTAAATGTAGCTAATAACATAAGGCAAGGTCTTCTATGAAAATTATTTCACTTAATGTAAAACTCAGGGCACTCAGATACAGTATTATAGGAAATATCTTTTAACATTCACACAACGCTGGTTCCTGAGGGACATGTAATATAATAGCTTTAGGCAAGAAAATAATTTTTTTTTTTTACCCTCAGCCTTTAATTGAGATGGGGATTTTGTAATGCTCTGGTAAAAATTGCCCTCTGTTCATTATTGCTTACTCTGTTTATGATCATTGCTAGATGATATATGTAACAAGTACTTCACTGTCTTTCACAGTCTTTTTGGGCTGCTGTAACAAAATACCATCATAAACAGGGTGCTTATAAATAACAGAAATTTGTTTCTCACAGTTCTGGAGGCCAGGGAGTTCAAGATCAAGGTGCTGGCACACTCAGTGTCTAATAAGGGCCAACTTTGTGGTTTGTAGATGGTGCCTTCTTGCTGTGTCCTCACGTGGTGGGAGGCGTGAGAGGTCTCTTTCAGGTTTCCTTTGTAAGGACGTTAATCCCGTCAATGAAGGCTCAACCCTCATGAACTCTCAAAGGCCCCACCTCGTAATACCATCACCTTGGGAATTAGTATTTCAGCATATGAATTTGGGGGACATACACATTCAAATCATAGATAAGTCCAATAGAGCAAAGTACCTTTCGGGAATCTTGTCTTTAACCTGTACGCATGCATCTATTTATGCATTAGGTCTAATGGTATTTGAGTTTCTGCATTCTTTCATAAATAAACTCTGACAAAATAAACTGGCAAATGGCCTTTGCCTGCTTTTAGTAGTTTTTGTCTGCTGTCTGTCACAGAGTTGGAGCTCTGTCAATATTTGTGGAGTGGATGAGTTATTTAGTGTATTTCATGGTACCAGCTAAGCTTCTCATGTTAATTCATGCATCTCTTTAATTAACGATAAATTATTAATCGTTTATTTTGTATAATTTCTTTGCAAAGGGGATTATCTGTTAGATTTTCTTTTGAGTTGGAGATATACCAAAAGGCAAGTAATAAATTTGCCTACAGCAGACATAAATTTGTAGCTGGGCTAGCTTCTTAGACTTAATTCTTCTTTACCTCTTTACTCTTCTTTATAATCTCACTTCCCTTTTCCTTCTCATCATTTCCTTCCCCATTTACCTCAAAGACAAAACACAAAGCTGTGAGTGTGTTCTGGAATTGGGTGGGGGTTGATGTAAGGAGAAAGCATTCTATTTACCTTTACTGTTACTTGTATTTACTTGCGCTGTTCCGCTTCTATAATAATGTCTTTTATTTTTTTTGAAGTTCATAACTTTCATTTTTATGACATGTAGTCCTTAAAGTTACCTGATAATTATGCCTGTTTGCAATGACAACATCCGGTGGTATTGAGCGTGCCCTCTTGCATTGCAGGAGCTATGCCTGTCCCAGACCAGCCTTCTTCAGCCTCAGAGAAGACCAGCTCCCTGAGCCCGGGCTTAAACACCTCCAATGGGGATGGCTCGGAAACGGAAACCACCTCCGCCATCCTTGCCTCAGTCAAAGAACAGGTAGAAACTTTCCATTATTGTTACATATGTTTGGGGACATTTTAAAAAATAATTTCTAGATGAACAATGAGGATTAAATTATGTTGGAAGAAAAATCATAATTTTCCAGCAGAATATTGGTGCCCATTATATAAATAATATTAACACATGAATATAATGGCTTTTACTCCATGTTTTTATTCATAATTTAGGCAACTTTTCTTGAAAAAAGATTATATGGGGGGAAAAAAAGACTTTGCAGTCAAAATTTCCTGTAGGTGAAGTTTTTGCAGATTCATTGATGGACTTGCCATTTAATACTCTTAAATGCATGCAGTGAAATAATTGGTCTTTAGAAAATATAAAGTTTAGTAAACTTTTGAAATATATCTGGGAGGCTAAAAAATTAATGTATGTGACAACAAATGAATATCACATTAGGTCAAGGCAAATTAGTCTTCCAAGTGTTTCTGAGATGAATCTGTAAGGATACAAGAACTTTCCCTCTCAAAATAATCAGGGTCTGCATGAGTCTTCCTCCAACATTACTTTGCCCTAAAATTGGATAAGAAAATGAACTCTGGATCTTAGATTTAAAAGAAACTATTTCCTAAAAGTCATGTTTCTTATAAATAATAAGTGGTAAACAATCAAAGGAAGATGGAAGATCAAGATTCTCTTATTTACTTCTTCTAAGCGTGTGCTAGAAAATAAATCAGCATTTTTAAAAGCAACAAAGCCCCTGTGTGAGTTAGATGATTTGGTGATGCTGAATTAGCAAGGGCAACGTGGTGGGAATGACGTAACTTACCTGACTCCACAAACATCTCAACAGAGCAATAGCCTAAAATGGAGCAATTCAGGACAGTAACTCCATTCAAAAAGAAGAAGTGCTCTATGGGAAACTGATTCTGTTTAATAAGGGGGAACTGATTTAGATAAGGGGAGGAAACCACCTAAATGGTCCGCCCACTGAATGGGAGAATCAATGGTGCTGTCAGTCAAAGGTGTGCCACCTTGTCAGGAAGTATGCGGCTAAGTAGGTACACAGGGGAATGTTGAATAGATGGAGTGGGTAGTCTAGTTTGTGAAAATAGTCAGTAAGCAGGAAATTAGGTTGAGCTTTAGGCTGTATTACTTGATTAGTTTCCTTCCAAAAGCTCACTCTTGGGAGTTTTCTGATTATTTTTAAGGGGAAATGGAAAAGGGAACCAACAAGGGGTTTCTTGCCACTCTCTGTACTCCAGATACTTCCTTGTTATAGTTGGGGTATGTCAGACTTTCTTATTCTGGTATGATCTAGAAGTCTTGCTAGGCTACGAGCTTTAGAGTGGTAATAAAATATAAAACAGGAGGAATAAATTTAACAAGAAAACTATAAGACCTATCTGATAAAATCTATAACATATCTGAAATTAAAAAAAAAGAAAATAAATAAATTAGAAAAAAACTATAGCATTTCATTCAAGGACATAAAGTAATTAAAAATAAAAAGATATGTTATGGTCCTGTGTAGAAAAGCTTGATACCATCACAATATTACTCTTTTAAAAATTAATATATAAAATTTAAGTAGTTATAATCAGGATTCTGTGGCTGGTTGTTTGTTTCTTTGGCAAACTGGGTCAAATTATTTTAAAGAGCATGTGGAAGCATGAATATATGAGGGTGCAAGGAAAATTTTGATAGATTTTTAGCTCACCAAACATACTGATCACACTGGTACCCAATTGGCTCAAAATAGAATGATCTCTGTGTTTTGAACATAATTGAGGGCTCAGAACAGATCAAATATTCAAAAACTATGTGTAATTCATTTAAAGTTAGTTTTTCAGTTTAGTACAGAGAACTGATTTAATGGTGTTAGCACAGCTAACTCAACATCTGGAAAAAAATTAAAGCCATTAATTCACAACATATAAGGAAATACACCTCAAAGGGAAAACATTGTAACTGTAAAAATAAAAGTATAAACTTAGTAGTAGAAACTTTTGGAAAATAATCACATAAATTGAACATGGGGAAGGCTTTAAGTAAGACAGGAAACTCTCAGAAGCCATACATGAATGGCAGATACATTTGGCAATATAAATACTATCAAAAATAGCAAGATGAAATTCAACATAGAAAAGTAGAAAAATAATCCAAGAGAAAATATGTTCCATGAGTATGACAAAGTTTTGACAAAATTAACATATAAGACTCCCTAATGTTATGAGAAAAAGAGACATAAAAGGTTAGAAAACTAGGCAATAGATAGGGACAGAAGAAAAATGCAAACAATGAATGTATGGAATCAGGGACATAAATCAGGGACATAAATTTTTAAATGAAAATAGGGTATCATTTTAATCCACTGGGTAGACAAATGTTGAAAAATAGTATGTATTATATGCTTACCAAGGGTTACCAATGGCTCACCAAATCTACATTCTTTTTCACTCCAAATGGGAATATGAATTCCTGTAATTTTTTCTAAAATGATCTGTTTCTATGAATTGACATTTGAAATGTTCAGTAGCTTTTTATTTAGTGTGCTTAGACATATGTTTTATAGAAATGAGTGAACTAGAACATAAGATTTTATGTATATGGACATTTATAAAATTACTCAAAATAGCAAAAAAAGAATTAGAAGAATATTGCTTCAGGAAGAGTTGAAAAAATGATGTATCTTTTCTGTAAAATATTATGCAGTTATTAATAAAAATGAGTTGGGGCTATAAGTCTAATCATTAGGGGGAAAAATCCATGAGAATTTTTTAAAGGAAATAACATAATGTGGTATTATCCTGTTTTTTCAAATTAAAATAGTAAACATATTTTTGGTTTGTACATATTTATGAGCATCTAGGAAAGTATAAAAGGAAAAAATCAAACTATTAACATTGATTACTGTAATTACAATTAGATGGAGAATGGGAATGGACAGAGAATGTAGAGGATGAAAAAGAGAGTCAAAATAAGAAAAATAAGGGGATGCTGGAATAAATATCAGTTGGGTTTGGATAATAGGAAATATTGCTTCATCTCGAAGAGTGACATTTGAATGTTGAGAGTGGATAAGCTGTTTGACACAGAGCTGCGTTGCTGTAAACAAAATGACCTCTCAGAATCCTTGAAGAGAATGTAATAAAAACTTTGTGAAAAAGCTTTTCCTAAGTAATTGAAAATATTATTGCTCATTTTGGGGCAGCAAAGGTGAGAGTCTTTGTGGCAGGTAGCAAATGTGAGGAGGAATGAATATCTGTCCTTGGAACTTGAGATGGAGCAACCTGTAGCGCCCACATTAGAGACTTGGAGTTTGGTACTAGGTGCAGCATCCGCCCTGGGAAACCAGAAATCAACAAGCAGCAAGCAAGTTCCTTGAACTTTCCTGGGGTGCTCTGATGTGAACAATTAGTCTTGTCCTTTACTGGGGATTTTTGTCCTAAATCATTCTTTAAATTAACTCCTTCCTTTTTTTTCCCCTCCAGTATAGACTGTTATCTATGGAGTTAAAGATAAGTTAAATACATTTTTAAAAAATATTGTCTGAAATTAGGAAAAAGTGACTTTAAAAGTTGATGACTTCTCTGATTCTCATATGTACTGTATAAATCTGCTCACCTAAAGAATATTTTCCTTGTTCTCTATAGGTACTCATGAGAACTAGCTTTCTTGAGTAGAAATCATATCTATTCACTTAGACAATTTCAAGGAAGAAATTTTATGGCATCATGCTGTGTCCTACTCTAGTCCTATCTCTTTAGAAGTCATTTCTGCAGGAGAGAAGTCATTCTTTTGTCATAGCAGACATGTATTCTGAACTGACTCCCATGTAATAAGGTTGCACAATTTATTTACTCATTCAATAAACATTTCTGAGCACCTTATATAGCCTAGGCACAATAAAGGGTACTGCATCTATAAAGAAAACCCAGTTTCATAGAATTTATTAGAGTAAGTTGCTAATGAGAGTAAGAACACGGGTTCTTAGTTTATACCCATAGACTGAACTTTAAGTCATGCCAACCTTTTAAGTCATGGAATATATTCTATGTAGCATGAGTGCGATGGCATCACTGAAATATTGGTAAGCTGAGTCTTTGAACACAGCAGTCATGATTGCTCAATGCAAAGGTGTTCATTGATTTTTTTTTTCTTTAGTTGAATTTTCCACCTTGATTGCTTTTTAACTCATGAATTTTACACCTTCATATCAATATGAATAGAGCCATTATTTATGTTATACCCTATGGGTAATTTTCTCTGTTTTGGACACATCTGTCTCATTTCCAATAGTTTTCAAGTCTCTCCTGCTATGGGGCTCTAAGAGAGAGGCACCTTAAGCTCATCTTCTTCCCTGTGAGTGTCCCTTACCAGAAGAGGAGGGAAGGACAGAGGTCAGGCATATCATTTCCATAAAAACCAAGAGAGGAAATTGATAACCATTCATTACAGTGAGGAGCCAAAAGTGATGTGGTGGCTAAAAGGGTGAGAGGGGCTAAAGGATTCTTTTTTAAGATGAGAGATACTTCCATGCTGATAGCAATGACCCATTAGGGGAGACATTGTGATGCTTGAGAAATAGGGAATAATTTTAGGAGGAATAGTCACTGAATAGATGAGAGTGCTCAAGTGGAGAGATGGGTCTCTGGAAGAAAGACACTTCATCTAGTACAACAGGAGTGAGGCAGAGTCCATGGATGATGCAGATGCAAATAGGCTGTGGTGCTGGGAATGTGTGGTGTCTCCTCTGCTGTCGTCATAGAGGCCTGGTTGGCTTGTTTTGAGTTGAAGCCTATTTGGAATCTGTGGAGAGTTGGACCGAGCCAAGATAGAGAGAGAGAGAGAGAGAGAGAAAGAGAGAGAGAGAGAGAGAGAGAGAGAGGAGAGAGAGAGAGAGAGAGGAGAGAGAGAGAGAGAGAGAGAGAGAGAGAGAGAGAGAGAGGCAGAGAGGCGTGCTGAAGTTGAGAGACGTAAGAGGGATCACTATGCTGAATCTTAGAATCCACGCCGAGCACAAAGGGACGATAGACAGAAGAATTGGTAGGAAAAGTAGATTCACGGTCAGGGTAAATATGTCTGGATGGTGATAGCTTGAGAATGGTGTGCTTAAAGTCAAGAATTTGAATGTAATTATTGTTAATGTCAAGACTTAGGTTAAGACCCTGGGAAATGAGGAAATCAGAAAAAGAAAAGAGAGAGGAAGCCTGTTCTCTGGGTCACTTCTGTGATAGCTGGTATGAGGGTGATAACAAAAGAGGTGGTGATGAGAAAGAGCAAGCCCTCTTTCAAATCCCTGATGAGTGAAGGGGAGACGTGGGCGGTTGCTTCACAACTATGAGAAGGACAAATAGGTTTGCTTGCTTTGCCTAAGAATAGCCATCTTCATTTGTGTGTCATCATTTTTTTTTAAATTGCTATAATTTTGGTCTATACTATTGGAAAAGAATTTATATTCAATCATGTGATATACAACATTGGTCTTTGTATTTTATCTTAAATCAATACGAGTACTACTTTGCTTTTAGGAAAACTACAATTTTCCCAAAAATATATGTCTGTTTCAGAATCCTATTTTTTTCCCTTTAGTTGAACACTGTTTCTTTTGATCTTCACATGCTTCCAAAAATTAGTGTGTAAAGGGTCTTCCTTATAAACAAGAAAAATCACTGGGGCATTTTAGAATCTTTAAAGCTCATCGATACTTGTAAACTATTATGGCTTAAAGAAGTTTTTTAAAAAATAATTTTATTAGCCAAGTAAATTTAATGATGAATAGATTAAATAGTAAATTTCTAAGTATGTAGCAGTCTATGCAAATATGTTAGTTCCTTGCCTTTATCCAATAGTGTTTATCAAGCCCGTACTGTGTGCTGAGAACTGTTCTTCCACAGGTGATTCTCAGATGTGGAGTTTGCCTTCAAGTAGTTAGCAATGGAGTTAAAAATACAAGACAGGGCTAAGTGCAGTGACTCACACCTGTAATCCCAGGACTTCGGGAGGCCAAGGCAGGAAGATCACTTGAGGCCAGGAGTTCAAGACTAGCCTGGGCAACATAATGAGACCCCCATCTCTACAGAAAAATAAAAAAATAGCCAGGTATAGTGGCCATGTGCCTGTAGTCCCAGCTGTTTGGGAGGCTGAGGCAGGAGGATCACTTTTATCCCAGGAATTTGAGGTTGCAGTGAGCTGTGATGATGCCACCACACTGTAGCCCAGGCAACAGAGTGAGACCTTGTCTCAAAAACAAAACAAACAAAAAAGACAAATATATGTAAAGAGTTTTAAAATAAAAAAGTATATGGAATTTTAAGGAAGCTTTCTAGTCAGTGTATTATCAAAATCTGGATGATTTATGCAGATAAAAAAATACTTCCCAAAATTAAGAGCATTTATATCCCTAGATATTCTATTGCTACACTAATTTTTCTTGTTCTTTAAATATCACAAGCATTATAAATCATATTTTTGATTTTAGAGGAATTTTTAAGTACCATTATTTAGGATATTGATGATTTCTTAGTAGTAAGACAAACATTCTCTTTCTTTTAGTCATTTTTGTTATTGTACTTAATACGGGGAAGTAAGAGTAAAGCCATTACTGGGATTTCACTGTGAGGAAAACCACTGTGCTGAGTACTTTCCATAAGCTGTTTCATACGAAGGTGCTAAGAAAACATTTTAAAAGATTCATCTAATAAAATGTCTAAAGAAATTTTGGTGTTTTATATGGACTTAAAGATAGCATGCCTTCATTTTTATTTAGCTTCTACATTTGTAACTTTATAAGTAACTTAGGTCTATGTAACAAGAATAATATTTGGAAGGAGCTCATTATAAAATACGCCCTTCATTAGTATTCTTCCAGTGCCACATATCATTGCAAAATCTTTCAGCATTATTAGTGTTACTGTAATGTGCAACAATAGTTTCTGATAACACAATGAGTTATCAGGAAAATGACCTATAACTATTAATCAGTTTCCAAATGGCATTATGGAAAAGCATTTTATGAAATTAATGACAAAATTATCATCCATGAAAAAAAGGAAATTAAAGCACCTTTAGGAAAGGTCAAGAAAATAGAGGATTATCTGCAAAGACCGGTGAACTTTATATTCATTTAGTCAGAGAAGGAAAGAATTATCCATAGCATAGTGCTACCAGTTCAACTTTTTCCGCATTTCAAAATTAAAATGACAATTACTTCACGGCCAATTTTTTAATTTATTTTTCGTTTCAAGCCAGGTGTGGATTGAACAATTTAAAAAGCTTGATTTTCACCTAATTTTCATCATCTGTGCTAGGAGCAGTAATTGTGTTTCAAGATGTAGATTGAGGGGTGAAGGTGCAAGTTGGGAGTGCCTAGGACTAGGTTGTAACGCATGATGTAGTTTGTAACAAGGAAGGATTAGAAAGCCCTGTGAATACCATATAGAAAGGAGGGGGATGTAGATTGATTTACAAGATTGGGTGTTTAGACTTCTGGGAAGGTAAAGAAAGAAAATGAGTGTGTATGAAGTTGATGAATGAAGAAAAGGGATGGTCAGATAGAGTCAGATTGATGGGACCACCTAGGTCTAAAGTGGGTTTGTTGAGCTTGTGCATCAGAAAAATGACAGTAGAAACTAGAAATCAAGAAGAAAAAAAAAAGGACTGTAAACTAATCATTCAAGATTTGAGGAATTAATGTTAGGCATTTTACTTATGGGTGAATGATTCCAGAAGTGTGGATAGATTATCCCTCTCTCTACCCTGACCCTTGTCTCCCCATGTTCTCTTATGTGTATTCTGTTATTTTCTATAAGTTATTTTAACTTTTTCCCCTAAATTTTTTCCTTATGATTTCTATTTGTAACTCTTCTCAAGACACTTATATACCTATCCATCTTTTTGATCGCTCAAACTCCATTCCAAGAATGGAAACTTCTTTGGTGGCCCTCTGCTCTGTTCTCTTTGACACTATTAGTTGTTGTGTTTATAGGGTGCTGGAGGCTGTAATGGGAAAAATAAAAAGGGACTAAGGTTTTAGACACTAAATTATAAGATAAGCTTTCAGTATTTGGGTTTTGTAACATGATATTACAGTGCTTCTAATGCCTCCTTCAAGTTTATTACTAGAATTCATTATTAAATATTCATATGTGAAATCATATTGAATATTTTAAATGTGATGTTTTAGTAATTTTTATGAATTTTCCATTATAAAGGTGATTCATGCACATTGTGTAAAGTTTAAAACATTTGAGAACAAAATGAAAATTTTATTTGAAAATATACCACAACCAGAGGTAGCTGCCCCAATATTTAGGGGGATTTCTTTCCAGGATTTTTATATGAATACAAGATTATTTTTACAAAGGTTTTTTTCTTTCTTTCTTTCCTTTTTTTTTTTTTTACTCTGAAAATATTTTATCCTTCTTTGCACATTTAACATTATTATATCAGAAGTATTTTTAATGCCTTAAATATTATTAAAAGTTTTTCTAATGGGTATATAATATAGATTCATTGTGAATTATTTAATAGTATAATTTTATTTCACTTTTCTACCTTTGTTGAACTCTTAGGTTGATTCAGTTTTCTCAGCATGAAATAAAAATAACATGTCATACTCCCTCATACATAAATCAGTGGGTCTACTTTGACAGACATTGCCTGGAGCACAGTTTTGAAAAAGAGTTTAAGGACCCTCATAAACTCACTTGGAAAATATGTCATAGTTAATTACTGACAAGAGCTATAGGCAGGACAACAAAGAGCAGGCTTTGTAGGTAGAATAGTCAGTGCCCGGTACAGAGTTTGCACAGAGTAGGAAAATAAATAGAATATTCTAGGAAAGTAAATGAGGAATACATTGGTTATCCAGAGAAACTAAACCAAATATGGTAGGAATAGTTAAGAAAAACACAGGAATTATCATAGAACATAGATAGGACACAATGTTAATTAAGCATTATCTCAAAATAAAAATATTTTCTAGAAGGACAGATATTCAAGTTTATATATTTTATAAAATCTGCACATGAAACATTTCCTCAGGTATATAATTAATTAATAAATTTTTCTTTAATAATTATTTTGTTCAATATGTTTTATGTCCAAAGCATCAGACTTTAAAAAATATTAATATTCATTTTACCTACTGAAAGCCATATAGAATTATAGCTCACTGCTAGTTAGGTAGAATGAATAGTATTTGATAGCACAACAAAGTGACTATACCAAACAATAAGTTAGAGTATACTTTAAAATAATGAAAAGAGTGGAATTAGAATGTTCCTAACAGGATAAATGCCTCAGTTACCCTGATTTTATTAATTCACATTAATTCACATTGTATCCTTATATCAAAACATCACATGTACCTTATAAAGATATACAACTATTATTTACTCTAGTAATTAAAAATAAAAAAAAGAAAGCCATGTAGGAAATTGCTATGGAATTAAAATGAAGAATTAGATTGTTTTACTCAAATCCAGTGCTTTTTTAAAATTTATTTTATTTTATTTTTTTTACTACACTACACTGTCTCATCACTTAGATAGAATAATGGGGTTATAATATGTTGTCTAATATTTATCCCAAGGCAAGAATTTCTCTATAACCCAGGTTTTGCTAAGGTCAAGTTAGATGGCACTTTTGCCTGTCTTAACTCTTATTTAACTAGGAAAAGGGAGGGAGAAACTTTCCATCAGTTGTAGCTATAATGTATTTTTGGAATCTGAAGAAATCATTGGTAAAAATCCAAATAAAAATATTTCAAGGACCTTCTACACTGCATTTTTAGATAATAATGTCTGTAAGAAAACGTGATACGAAGGGAATGCTGTGAGTTAAGTACAATCTTGCTTTAGTTGGAAATTCTGATTGCTGAGAGCCAGTGGTCTGGACTGGAGTTATCTCTCGCATGCATCAGCCACACAGGTAAACATGCCTGCGGCAGCCCATCTATCTCCTTCACGTTGCTGTCACTGGGCTGCAATCATAAAAGGCACGTGCAGGTTCATGCCCTGGGCTCTAAATGAGCCAGCCCTGTGGCCTGCTGACATGGAAAAGTGAAGATCAGCATCCTCCTTCTTTACTAATGACGAGTTCTGACTTTCACATTCTACTCATAGCCTCAGGAAGCAGCTGGGCCACTTGCCTAATTACTGTGAGAAAGAAAGACTCAATGTCAATAAGGCAGAAAAAACCCAAATCACTTCTGACAGATAATCTCCAACGTTTAGATAGACAATACTAAATAGCTCCATTCACGGTGTCAATAGAGGTAGTCATCTGGGGACGCGTTTGCAGCTTACGCATCCTGGAAGATCTGCCGGGTAAAGAAGTTATGCACAAATTAGAAATTAAAATTATGTGAAAGTCTATCTACCATTAACCCATAGTTGTTACAGGCAATCACAAACAATTCTGTGTTCATTTTTGACTCTGCCGTGTCTTCTATTCTGGGAGGTAGAACTCTGGGATGTCAGTCAGGGCTGTTTAAGTCTTTGATTTAATTCAAAGCTTTTGAAGTACAGTTGTAGCCCTGCTGGCCAGCACCCATGCCCAGTACCTCCATAGCAGAGAAGCCCTCCAACCAAACAGAATACCATCTTTGTACCCAGCCCATCTATGAGCTAAGGCAGACACTTTTATTAAGTAATACCACGTACTCTAGGGACTTGTCAGAGACCTGATATTTCCTGATATAGACCTCCTGCCAAAAGCCAGAGGCAGTTTATTCTTAAAATGAATCATCTAGAGTAGTGGTCCCCAATCTTTCTGGCACCAGGGACTGGTTTCATGGAAGGCAATTTTTCCATAGACCAGGGTGGGGTGCGGGGAATGGGAATGGTTTCAGGATGATTCAAGCACATTACATTTATTGCACACTTTATTTCTATTGTTATTGTACTGTCATTTGTCACTCACTGATAGGGCTGATATGAGTCTTCAAACAATTGATTTATTGTGGTCTCTGTGCAGTCAGACGTCTCTGCTAATGATAATCTGTATTTGCAGCTTCTCCCCAGTGTTAGCATCACCTCCTCAGCTCCACCTCAGATCATCAGGCATTAGATTCTCATAAGGAGTGTGAAACCTAGATCCCTCGCATGTGCAGCTTACAGTAGGGTTTGCACTCCTATGAGAATCTAATGCTGCTGCTGATCTGACAGGAGGCAGAGCTCAGGCGGTCATGTGAGCAATGGGAGCGGCTGTAAATGCAGATGAAGCTTCGCTCACTCACCTCCTGCTGTGCAGTCCAGCTTCTTATAGGCAATGATCAGTACCTGTCTGCAGCCCCGGGGTTGGGGACTGCAGATCTAGAGTGTAAATACTCTCTCCTTTGGGAGCTCTGCTCATATTGGGAATAGCACCTCACCCTTCCGCCAGAATGCCCTCCAGGAACACAGCTTTAATAATGCTGCAGTAATATGATGATTCTCCCTTTATGGAGACTTGACATAAAGAATTACCATACCAGGAACTTTTCTTGTTTGTATGGAAGCCTGATATTAAAAACCTTTCCCATACTATAGTCAACTGATTTAATACAAATGAAACATTTTAGTACTAGATATATTACTGTTACTAGTAATAATTAATAACTGTAACTTTTCTTCTAACAAACACCCAAGCTAACTGTTAATTTGTGGACGGAGGTTCTATTGGTTGTGGCCACATCTCCCTTCCTTACTTTTGTGTCATCAGCCCTGGAGCAGGGCTGGGCACTGGGGAGGTGTTCAGTATATTTGTATTGAGGGTATGACTTAGGAATGAACTTACTGTCTTCTCCTATTTTGTTTTAGCTCAAAAGTAAATTCTTCACTTAATTGTAATAGAAAGCCTTAGTTTAGTTTTGTGGTACCAGGGTTTCATCTCCATTGTTACGTTGATCATATCCTTTTACCCTTATTTTAATGGTTATATTAGGTCTAGGGCTACCTTCATATTGCTTCAGAATTAGCCCATTGACTTTGATGAATCCCAGGCCCCCAAGTTGCAATTTCCTCTATAAACAACCTCAGTTGAAACTCATTTAATCAGGTGGAATGAGATTTTTTTCAATTTAAAATGAGGCTTATTAACTATATCCTTCATTATTAAAATATGACTTTTTTTCTTAGACTGTGCCTTATTTCAGTTACAAGGAAAAAAAAAAAACACCTACCATGTTAGTACGTGCATCAGCGACTTCATACATAAAAGACACCAATATACTCAATTGTCTTTGTTTCTACACAGTTATGTCAAGTTTGTCATATTTGTTGAGTATCTCCTTCAGTGATTTTTAACTGCTCTTTAAAAGCATTTTCTTCCCCAGAGTCTCAGAGCATTCCAATTATTTGCTTTTGTGCTTATTTTATAAATTTTTATTTTGGGGAAATTTTTCACATATTTGTGTTTGATGTAACTCCTAATGTTCTCAAAGATGTTCTATTTTTTACAGATTTTGAAGCAAGTTTTTTCTGTTTGTTATTTATTTGTCTGTTTGTTTAATGGTGGTATGGTGTATGTGTTGTATGTATGTGGTTTTTTTTCCTAATAGTTTGCTTTTTAATATTTATTTTCGTACAGAGTACCTTTTGAGCATATTTGTGTGGGTGGTTCTGAGACAAACAAAAAGTTTACTTCCCTGCAACTGTATATCAGAATAATTTCAGTCTTCTGGTTACAGGAAATAGGATCTTCATATAAGAAAATACTATAAGGATTTCTGTTGAAAAATTATAAGCACTATTGTAGCTTATAAATTACCTATAATGTCCCCGACTCATTTAAGGGTTTATTTTTTAGCATTTTCCTAGGAGAAAACTCTACGTGAAGATGGTATCTTAAAAAAAATCTATTATTGAAAGCCACTTCACTAAAATGTAAAATATGAACATACTTTTATGTCAACATAGGAAGTAAATAGATTGTTTTTGTTAGAAATGTGGACCTTATCTAAACATTGCAGCAGGATGAATTGAACAGGTGAATTTTGACAATGTACTTAACCCCTAAACTCACTGTGGTAGATCATGTAGTTTCAAAGTGGCTACAACATTATTTCCCATCTCTCATGTCCTTGCTATGATGTGAACCTGACATTCTCTTGTGGATAGATGGGCTCCATAGTCCCTCTCCTTCACTTTAGCTAATCTTGGGACTAAGGTAGAAGTCACAGCATGTGACTAGGGCTACAGGGAAATAGGCCTCCTACCTGGTTCTTGTGAGATGCTCATTCTTAGAAACCAGCCACCATGAAGTGAAGACACTCAAGCTCCATGTAAAAGGCACTGGAGACAGGTGCTCAGTCTCTGAGCACACATCTGAACTCACAGCTGACACCAGCACCTGCTTGCCAGCCCATCCATTAAGCTGTCATTAGTGATTCCTTAAGCCTTAAGCCCCAGCTGATGCCACGTGAAGCACAGACAGTCTTGAAGCAGAGATGGTCTGTCCCTATTGATATTTGGAGATAGATGACCAAAATAAATGGTGGTTGTAGTTTTAAGCCAGTAATTTTTAAGGTTGTTACACAGCAGAAGGTAACAAATTCACTAATTTTTACATGTTTATTAAAAAATCAGTTATAGTAGACTGTCTCTATAGTTTTCTCTACTTCTAAGTCTTACCGATTGTATGTAGTCTAAGTGACTGTTTTAAAAAACAGGTTATTAAGATATAACATACATACCATACACCCATTTCAATGGTTTCAGTATATTCAGAGTTGTGTAGCCATCACTACAATTGAGTTTTAAAATACTTTTGTCCCCTCAAAAAGAAACCCTGTGCCCATTAACAGTTATTCCTCCTCCTCCCCAAGCTCCACAGCCTTAGGAAACCATTGGTATACTTTGTGTCTCTATAGATTTTCTTATTCTGGCCATTTCATATAAATGGGATTATAACTCTGTGGTCTTTTATAAATGGCTTGTTTCATGTTTCATCCATGTTATAGCATGCATCAGTATTTCAGTACTTTTTATTGCCAATTAATATTTCATTGTATTTGTATACCTCATTTCATTTATGCATTCACTTGTCGATGGCTATTTGGATTGTGTTCACTTGTCTATTGGGAGTAATGTTGCTATGAATATTTGTGTACAAGTTCTTGTGTGGACATGTTTTTATTTCTCTTGGGTAAAATACATAGGAATGGTAATATGGGGTCATATGATAGTTCCAGGCCTAACATTTTGAGGAACTGCCAAACTGTTTTGAAAAGGAGCGGCACCTGTAAGGATTCTAATTTCTTCACCAGCACTTGTTATTGTCTGTTTTTCGTTATACCCAGAATAGTGGGCTGAAGTAATACTAAAATGAACTGCAAGACCAGAACCTGAGGATGTACACCAAAAAAATCCTATGGCAGATCAATAATAAATTTTAAAATATTTAAGTATTACATTTAAAAAAATATTTAGCAATATTTTTACTCGGTAGACAAGATAAGTTCCCAAACATGAGTTGTGGTAAGCCCCAGTATTCCTGGGCAGCATGCCCGTGCCTGTGAAGCATCTAGAAGCCAAGTTATGTGTGGTACAAGTGGAAAACCCAATGGTGTTTGGCTTGCAAACTGTGCTGGTGGGATGCAGTGGGAAGGAGGCTACTGGAGGTGTCTTCAAACATGGTTATGCTAAAGAAGTAGACTTTTTCTGGAAAGCAGTTATACCACTGAGAAGAGAATTAGGATAAAGGATCAGAATTTAGAGGAGGAAGATTTCAATTTTGCATCAGCCATGATTCTTAGTTGCAAATTTCAGCAAATTTAAGCTGAAAGGAAAACTCAAAGACTTAGATAACCCCCAAATATTTGTAAGGACCAGGTAGGTATGGGGTCTACATTGCTAGGGACAATGGCAGTGGTGGATTTACTGCAGATCTACCTTGGGATGTGTTCAAAAGGTGGAATTTTTTTTTTAAATGGAAGAAAGATTCTCAAAGATGCTAGTAAATGACAAATTTAGGAAAGTTCTAAAAATTACATCTGGTTAGTGCTATCTCGTCAGGAAGTTCACTAACAAGCAATGAACAATGGCAGACCTTTTGACCAGTGGGTGGCAGCACAGAGATGTACCATAACTTGTGCCAGATGTGATTATTTTCAGCACTGGATGTGGCTGGGTGGGCCCTTTCCACCAGCTTCACCCATTGCCTTTGCACATCATGCTCAAAAAGTATTGTCCTTTTCTAACTATGATATGAAACTAAGATCAGATACTAGAATATGAAAAAATTCAAGATAGTAGTGCGCTGTAGCATTACCTAACATAATCAATCAGTCAACCCATCAGGGCTACTCACAAATTCAAGGAAAGAAATAGTGAAGTCCTAGTTATTAGAATTAAGCAAGGAGAATCTGAATGAATATCTATGAGGAATTTAAATTGGAGAGGAGGTTTAAGTAAATGATCTAAGGTCTTCTCAAAATCTCAAAATCTTAGATATATTTTAAGTCTGATATTTAATTTGTTAGTCAATGAAATCTTATTAGTATTTCATCACTAACAATAAATATTGCAAATTATTTTTTAATATCAGCAACATTTAAATATACATAGATTTTTTTTTGTTCCTGCTAAGTCTTTTTTCAGTGGTTTGAGATATTCATAATTTATTAATGTAAATATCTGGTAGCTAACAACAGACCAGTTATTATTACATGGCATTAGAAACTATTGTCTCCATAGAGAGTCCACTTAATGACTCAAAGTAGGACATCTGATCAACCTTTGTTAGGGGAAAAGTCACTCCCTAACACTGGGCTGATAATGGTTCTTCCAGTTTCAAGGACAAATTAAATTTTCAGAGCTTCTGTCATGATACAGAATAAGCCAGTAGTGGCTCCTGAAGGTAAAGTATGTCATCTTGTTTTAAGGATTTACTCATAAGTGGCTATGTCATTTGGACCAATATTTTGCATGTTGTAAGAAGTGACACATTTGGCATCAGTAGACTTGATTCAGATTTCTCCAACATTTTCTTACTGAATGGCCTTGGTTAAGTTATGTAACATTTCTGAAACTGAGTTTGATTCTCCAGTAAACTGAATACAATTAGATCTCAGAGTTATGATAGAACATATTCATATAATAACACAATTTTGCGAACATATATTAGTTTATTAGGATGCGCATGGAAATCTGTGTTCCTTAATTGATATCAGCTCGATAAATTGCTCTTCAGCAGTCTTTCTTAGACACTTAAGACAACATATGCCATCTCAAACTTGGGATGAAATCCTGAAACCCAAAGTTGAATCTGGGGTTTATTTAGTAACTTAGGAAATTCAGAAAGAGGAAGAGCACAGTTTGCTGCGAAAAAAATAATCATAAATTAGCTTTTAGAATTTGACTTCTTGACAGATTATGATATGAGATGGTCTTTCAATGTAATGCTGGAGAGAAAGTACAGGAGGCATTTCAAAGCTCCCTGATTATACTTAACTTTGTTAAATTTTAATTTTCTGGGAGAATATATAGATCATTCTTTCTCTCACTTATTTATAATCTTTGTAAAACAATAAAGAAACATGTATCTAGAGCCCTTAATAATCAGGTCCTTTGTGTTTTTGTGACTTAAAATCCTCTGAAACCACAAGCGTGTAGACAAGTCCCAGCATATGCCAGTGTCTGATGCCAAGAGGTTTGGGGGAAAAAAATCAAAGAGAGCAAGTTGTGTTGCTCATCTTGGTCTGCCTGTGGAGTAGTTGTTGTATGTGGATAAAGGATATTTCCTATAGAAGCAGGAGCTCAGAGACAAATAACCAAATGACCACGAGGACCTGGGGTTATAGAAATCTTGGACCTACTAGGATTCTCTCAAAACATGAGATAGGAGACTCTAGGTAGTCCTGTGTAAAGTTCAAGCTTTTCCATTATTTGAATTAGCCATTATTTGAATTATGCTATGGAACGTGCTTCTGTGTCCCTTTGACATATCATTGTTCTTTTGTATACTATGGAAAGGGCCTATCATACTGCCTGGAATGTGGAAGCTGCTCTTTGCATAGTGGCTACAATTAATAAAATTGAAATTATTTTAATTGATAGTAAGAGTAACAATAGTAATACATTTCATACTCAACTATCGAGGTTAAACTGACTATGTAAAATCCATTACAGGAGTCCCAATGTTTTATTGCCATTGGACCATTTTATGTAAGTGAATAAATCTGTCCATTTCATTTAAATTGTTGGAATATTGAAGAAAGTGTTAATACTGAGTGATGGAAATTTCATTTCCTACCTTTTAAAAACTGTCTATTTGATAACACAATTCTTAGTATCGAGACGCTAGGACTTTCCATTTTCCTAACTGATAGTGATTCAATTTTAGGTTGGATGAATGAATAAATAATTAAATAAATAACAGCTGTTAGAACTTGTATATATAGAGAAAATAAGTAAATGAAACATATTAAATGAAATTTAATATGTTCAGATAGATTCAAGTATTGTAAGGTCATGATGTGAGTATTTCAATAACAATAATATCTCATATTTATTTTTAAGATAATTTAATCCAAGTAAATCATAGTTTTTATTCATAATAATGTGACATCCCTGGGTATTTGCTTGAATTTGACCTTTGTGATACTGTGCGCATAGAAGAACGAATGAGATATTACATTTTTGCTTTAACTTCCCTCATTCATTTCATTTTTTAAACTAATTAGCTGTGTGTAGAACTAAATTGCCACTCTTCTTGTTGTTGGATTTACATTTATTCATGAAACAGTACAATTTTATAGTGATGTAGTATCACATCGGGCCTGGTATAAAGGAATCCAGAAGTTAGTAGGGGCAACGCCATAGGAGCGGCTGCCAAGCTCTCCATAATCACCCCCTCTGGGTACGTTCCCAGATGCCCAGTGCTCATGCTGGTTGCAGAGGATTGACGGCCTCAGAGCAGTTACTTGAATGACGTGGACACGCAGCACAGTTTTCTGAGTCTTTTTTCACAGCATTATGTTTTGAGTGGTGTGTGCTGGTCTGTATGTTAGAAGGTTTGGATAATTGGAAGCCTTGTTTACTGCTCTGTGAACAAAGCCTGAATACTTAGTTGTTCAACTTTGTTGGTTCATTGAGAGATCCTAGTATCTAGTTAACAGGAGAGTTTTGGACTTAACAAGTCAATTATGTGCGAACACATTGTAAAATGTCATCAGGAGCCAGTTGGGATCCACTAAGAAGGGACTATTACAAACTGCCTTGTCTTTTGTTTATGTGTTTGCTTTTCTTTTTTTCCAATAGATTGCCATACAGATAAAGCAGTGACAATGTGAAGATGTAATGCTTTCTGATTTCAATAAAGCACTTGGCAGTCTCTTGTGATATTCTTGTGTAAAATGACCAAATGAGGAGTTCACTCATGATAGTATCATTCACATCTGCTCTGACTATGGAAATAGACTTTTGTCCAGAGAGTATTAGATATTAAGTTGGGGAATTTTTTTCTTTCCCCAGGCCATGCTTGGACTTATAGTCATGAAGAAAAATTCAATCTAAGACAGAATCCCTGTCTCCCAAAAGCTTAAAGTATTTTATTTTTATATAGCTGTAATTGTTACTTTTAATCATAAAAGTAAAATCTAATAATAATGTGTCACAATACAAAAAAGTTTTCATTATTTATCTTCTTGAATCCCTATAACTTACATATGAGGAAGATTGCATTATCCTCATGTTAAAATGAAGAAGTTGAGGCTAAGAGAGATTTTGCAACTTATTCGAGGTCACAGACTCTTATATTTCAGAGTGGGATTCAAACCTAAATTTCCTTACTTTTAAAGTGAGTTTTCTTCCAAACTACTCTATAAATGTGCATAAGTGAAGTAAAAGATCAAGGCAACCAATATTATGCCCTGTAACTTTACCTGAATAAGGTATTAGAGAGAAGAGAGAGGAATTCATGCAATAATCTTTACAGAGTTGTTCATTAAAAACATGTCATTATTCCTAGAAAGATGAAAACATTTAACGATTTGTTGAGACATTTGTTTCTCTCTCTGAAGATTGACTCCAGTCAATTTTTGCTGGGGTTCCCTTTTTCATTTTCTACCAATTTTAGCTCCACAGGAGCACTCCTTCCATTAAATTCATTCACTTTGTTTTCAGATACAGTCACAAGAAAAATCTTTCAAGTTCTCTTTAAAAATAAATTAAGCCATCACTCACAGCAAACATATACTCCCCATGTAACAAAATTAAATGTAGAATGTAATTTACAATTAAACTAATATTGAACTTGCTGTCAAAGCTATAGTCTTGTTACAGACCTGACACATTTGAATGATTATAACTTTGGGGTCCTCAGAGTGCCCCCCAGGTCTCCTGTGTTTTACCTCCAGGAGAACAGTAGGTCAGAAAGCCTTGGTCACTATAGATGACACATCCAGAATTTATTAATGTATTTTTTCCAAACCACTTATATCAGTCTTCAAATTCATCACAAATTTTATTGTTAATGTGCACTCTAAGAAAGTTACAGAATTGTAGCTCTATGTTAAATTTTATTTCTCCCGATTGAAATAGAGCTGATTTTTTAATATCCAGATGATATTGAGGTTGTTGGTGGAGAAATCTTATCTTTATGATGAAAATACTAGGGAAAAAACTGTCCTTCATGTGTGCATATTTGTATTTCCTATGTAGGTAGGTGCTAAACATCTCCATAATAAATAAATGTTTACCCTGGTCCTTATAAGAACCCACAAAGAATGAATAATGTTTAACCTAGCCCATGTAATAACCCACAAAGAGTAAATAATGTTTAACCAAGCCCTTATAATAACAGTACTAATATTAACAACATTACAAAAAAACAAATGGTATTGGTGAAATTGCCCATTCATTTTTATTTCTTTCATCCTAAAATAAGGAAATAAAAAGCAAACTCTATTTACTATATCTGTATGGTCATAGTCAATATTATTTATTATGGGAAGACATAGATGTCTTAAGTTATCATTTCTTTCTCCTTCTACATAATTTGCAACTCTGTGTACATACCTTTTTTGCAGGGAATGAGACTGTAACTTTATTTTTATTTATCTTTAGCATGACTCCCACACTAACATAAAAGACTTTATTATCAAGAAATAATCCCATTTTCTTGGATTATTTCTTGATAATAATGCTGTTCAATACCATTTCCCTACTTTCACTATGGTATATATTTAATAAAAAATTAATTTTATACAAACTTTTCTTCTCAAACTAGTATATTTGGTTTTGTTTAAATCTATTTTAAGCTATCAAGTATGGTAGGTAACTGGAAAGTTACTAAACTCCAATTTCTAGAATGAATGACTTTTTAGTGTTATTTTACCTTTTATTTGCTATGTGCAAAAGCAATCCCTATATCCTCTAGTTTATTAAAAATCATTTTAATTATACCCATTTATTCAGTGTCATTGGAAAATTAGGAGTTTCAAATAAATAAGAGAATTTAGATTTAGAGTTAGAACTTTACAAGTACTATAATATTTTTATTTAAATTATCTTTATAGGCTGGGCGCGGTGGCTCACGCCTGTAATCCTAGCACTCTGGGAGG